>PVHP010007885.1:0-54385 GCA_004024765.1 Zapus hudsonius
TCCCATTCACAGTTCTTGCTCCTTCCTCTCATCCTACATGGGCATCAGTGGTCATAAGTATAAAATACCTATCAGAAAGCTCCATGGCCGTGAGAAGGATGGACCTGCCTCTGGATGACATCATTGTCCCTGGAAACTGTATGCAGGGAGCTTTGCTGATGACCTTCATTGTCCCAGTCACTGGAAACAGTATTTAAGTAGATGGTGGATATGGATAAAGAACATCTCAAACTGTATTTTGAAGAGCATGCAAGGTTTCAGCAGGAAGAAAGATAGAAAAGGCGGTTATGCGAGATGGTAGGAAACATACATTTCTTAAGAATCAACAAGCTGTGATACAATGCAGAGCATCTAGTTTCCCAGGCACCCCAAACATACTATATACCAAACTAAACTCTTGTTTCTTGAATTTTCTGTTCCCTCTATGTCCCTGTGATGGTTTATATTGATTGTCAACTTGACAGGACTAGAATCACTTGTGGGTGATTATGTAGCTTCGGCGAGTCTCTGAGTTTGCTTCTGTGAGATTATCGTAATTAGGTTAATCAAGATGAGAAGACCCAGTTTAACTGGGCCAGAATCCTGGTCTGTATTAAAAGGGAGCTGGCTGAGCAACAGCCATTTACCTCTCTCTGCTTCCTCACTCGACTACCATGGTCAACTGCCTCAACCTCCTATAGCCATGTCTTCCTGCCATGATTGGCTGTAACCTGAAAATTTAAACTGAAATAAATCATTCATCTTTTAAAATGATTTTTGTCAGTAATTTTGACCCAGAATCAAGGAAGTAACTAATACAAAAAATTGGTACTGAGAGTGGAGCTGTTATATGATAAACCTGAACATATGGTAGAAAAAACATTAAGACAGATCATGACTCTCTTTAGCTTCCCAAATAGTTTCCAAACAGTCTAGTAATGAAAATAAAAATCTCAACTTCAACCCATTGGATCCTGTGTTAACTCCCCTCCCCCATCGTTTCTTTGCATTGTTTCCTACCCCTTGTACATAGCTGCCTCCTTCTAGCCATCCTGGGTTCATTGCCATTTGAATTTTCACTTGCTGTAATTTGGCTAAGACTCTCTTTAAGTAGGGCATAAATAAATTGGCACCTCAGTTGCTCCACCCTAATAAGACTTTAGAATTATATCTCTGCTACTGATTATTTCCACGACCAGCTTTATATGTTTATACATGGCCCTATCCTATCTCATACAGGTCTCATATCTTTATATTATTTTAGATGAACGAACTGGAGCAGTTAGTTCAGCTGAGCAGGGAATCAGAGCCATTGTATCCCATAGCCTTTTCCCACATTCCTTACAAATACAAATGGCTTTCTAATGATACAGGAACTGTGAGCATAGGATCCTGTCTTGGCTCCTGGGTGGGCAATCATTCAGAAGCTAGTGCAGAGGATGCTCATGGTCACACAAAGCTTCCAAGTTCTTGTTTTATGAATTTCAACAAAAGAAACCCATAGACCAGAGGATAACATGTAGAAAGATTTTATTATAGAGCTTATAAAGATAGAGCTTTATTGAGCTTAAGATAAGGAAAGGATAAAAAGCTCCTGTAGAGCAGGAAGGAGAAATGGAAAAGGTCACTTAGAGACCCAGGTTGGGGTCTTTGGTGGGAATTTACTAGATGGGGTGAGCCGATATGTGAAGCCCTTATTCCAGGTATTTAGGTACCACCAGGTTTTAGGAATGGAAGAAATGCTTTTATAATCCTTTCTCTTCTAACAAAGAGATGAGACAAGAGATATTGTTGCAGGTACCTTCTCCTTACTGGCACAAAGTATCCAACCAAAAACAGTTGATGGGAGGTAAGTTGTTTATTTTGACCTTTAGCCTCAAAGAGAAGATTCATGGTAGCAGGGGAAAGCATGGCATGAGCAGAGGCGGACATCATCTCTGTCCTAGCAGTGGAAAACAAAAGCAGGAGAGTGAACCAAATTCTGTCAAGGAGGAGCTGGCTAGAACATCCCTAAACCAGCCCCCAGCAACACCCCTCCTCCATCAAGGCTCCATCTCCCAAATTATCATTAGAAAGAAACCAAGCATTAAAACATATCAGTTTATGGGGACAAATGATTCAAAGCAGCAAGACACCTATCTATATCCTTGGGTGAGGTATAAGAGGAAAAGAGAGAAGGAAAAAAAAAACAGATTTTCCATGACAGGCTCAAGGACATTCCTCACTTCCACTTTTGCGGACCCCATACTCCTAACTCTCTCACGTAAGTTTGGGGTACTTTGGTAACACCTTGAATAATGAGAAACATTTCTGTGAGATGCTATCTCTGGCAGGAGACATGTTTTTAAACTGTAGTAACTAAGGTGTGTGTGCATGTGTGTAGAATGTGTGTGTGTGTGTGTTGAGTGTGTGTGTGTGTGTCTCAGAGTGTTTGTGTACTTCACTCAACTCTGACCCTATCTCTTCATTTGCAGTTGCTACAGGGTGAGACTTCAGCAGGGTGTGGAGAGTTAAGATAGTCTGACCCTGAGAGACCCCAGTGTCCATGTCTTGTCCTCTGAGCCTGGATCAGATCACATTAGTCAGGGCACCTTTGGTGGAGAGTAGAGGAGACCCACTTTGGACTGGTCCATGCTGAGGAGATGGGGCTTAGGTCTGGAAGTGTGTCAGTGTATTCAGACCAAGACTGCCACAAACAAGCTTGTATTTAAACCATTTTTTCCTGCCCACAGTCTGATGGGAAAATATTCAGCTGAGGGAATTATGGGGCATCTCAGTAGGGTGGTTCCAATGACATGAAGTATGCCCTGGATTGATGCCACCAGGCAGCAAGGGTGAGTCTACGACTGAGCATATAGCAGCTCCCATCTGTGAGGAAAGCAGACATACAAGGGTTACAGATAAGAAGAGACTGAAATCACTCCTATTACCCAGGATGGGGACATTTGTTACTTTGAGGTTTGGACAAGGTTCATGCACATGAATTGAGCAGTCTTGTTTCATCTGGATCCTTCATGGTTCTGGAGAGTCCTTGTCTGTGGTTGATATTCTGTGAAATTGGTTCTTTGTAGCAGAGAAATCCTGTGGTCCAGCTCTAAGGGCCAGTCCAGTTTCCAGACGTCCTGAGCCACTCTTCCTTTCCTGAAGGATAACAAGGAAATGGCAGGATGTGAGCAGGTTCCCACAGGCGCTGAAGCTTACCAAGGTGTTCCCCTCCAGTCAGTGCTCTACATTCTATTCCATTCTCCTGATAGTCAAATTTCCCTCACTTGGAAGACGTACCCACTGGGAGCTTGCAGGTTCCTTTTGTCAGAACCAACATGAATGGAGATCAACACCAGGTGAGATTTCTTATAATGAATGTTTCTTATTGGACAGGCCTGGGTCAGGTATCCAACAGTACATTATCAGCTCTGATCATGTACATGACAATAATGAGGTAGGGGACATCCTCTAGATAAACAATAGTTTTCAGTTCTTTCAAACCAAGTTAAATCAAGTGATAGATAGCAGCAAGCGGCAAATTCTGAAGGAGTCTGTTTTCTCCAAAGTCATCGTTAAGAGTCGGCTACAAGAACTCAGCGATTTATCTAAGATGACTTTTCCTCAAAAAGTTCCAAGCTTGGGGACACACAGTCGCTTTCACTTTGTGCTCAGCTCATCAAAAACAGCTTTTCTTTCTCTGTTTTTTTTTCTTTTTTCCTTCACATCTCTTCCCTGCCAGCACAACACAGGATCCCTTGCCCTCAAAGCTGCATTTGTGCTCTTTCTTAGAAATTGCTGCAGTTTCTTCTTTGAGAGGGGTCGTTTGCTATACTGGACAGTGACCTTCCCCTACAGCAATCCACAGCCCCTCAATGCCACCACAGGCCATTGCACTTCATAATAGGGTTCTTTTGTTATTCCCCCAAGCATGCAAATCGAACTACATCTGGGGCTCAAGTCTTTGCTCAGCAAAGAAAACCAGCAGAAGGTGCCAAGTGGAGAATGGCTTTGCCACCAGTGACTGCATCTGTTAATGAAACCACTACCTGCCTTCCCCTCCATTCTAAATGCTTCTGTGTCTTCCTCCCAGAGTAAACAGCCTCCAAGTCGATTTGCCAAGAGGATAAGGAAAAGGGTATCTTAAGGGGCAAGGAAACAGCCGAGGATTTATCGAGTACTTACCATGTAACCAGCACTGCACAAGTGTTATTTCATTTAATCCTCCCTATGGCCCTCTGGAGGCAAATCCTAATTCTCATTTAAAGATGCAGAAACCAACGCTGAGTGAATCGGAGTTCCTGCTCAAGGGCACACTGCTCCTAAATGGAAACGAGGCATTTTATCCCACCCTGCCTTGCCAGGGATGCCATTTAGGAATTGGAAGAACACAAAGCTAGGAAGAAGAGAATCCAATATCCAAACTTCAGGGGGGACAAACAGGAGGACAGCCCTCTCTGTGCAGTTTTGCAGTTGTGAACAGGAAAGTAAATCTACCTTCTGGAGGCAAAAGACAGCTAACTATTAACTAAGAGAAGAGAGTGCCTTTCTTTCCTCCCTCTCTTTCATGCCATTCCTTTGACTTCCTCCCTCCCTTCTCTCCTCTTTTCATCTATTCCTCTTTGCTTTCCCATTATTGTAGTTACCTTCTTGTTGCTGAGACAAAGCACACAGTGGTGGGAGGCTTCATCCCCAGGGAATGTTAGCGTGAGTGAAGCTGGGGTGCATGGAGTGAAGGTGAGAAGCGACTCCAGTCCCTGCAAAGTGAGATAAAACAGGCGACACACACAGCTGATAGGAGGAATTTTTTTTTTTTTGGCTTATAGGAGGGGAAGCTTCATGATGGCAGAGAAAGCATGGAGTGAGCAGAGGCACAGTCCTTTTAATCCTCCCTCCCTTCTTTCCTGCCTTGCAGACATAACACTGAACTGAATCCACCAGTCTCTGCCTTCATGGCCGCCACACTACACAGTTTAGATTCTGGGTCCAGAATTCCCCAATGATTAAATATATATATATATATACATACATATATATACATATATATGTATATGTATATATATAAATTAACTTGCAAGCAGAGAGAGAGAGAGAGAGAGAGAGAGAGAGAGAGAGAGAGAGAGAGAGAGAGAGAGAATGTGCGCATCAGGGCCTCCAGCTGCTGCAAACGAACTCCAGATGCATGCCCCACTTTGTGCATCTGGCTTAAAGGGCACTGGAGAATTGAACCCAGGTTGTTAGGCTTTGCAGACAAGCATGTTATCCACTGAGCCATCTCGCCAGCAACCCAAAGATTTTTTTGTTAGGAAGACAGAACTCCCTGGGGGATGAAGTGTGCAGTGGTACAGTGTGGTGTTTGCAGGGACACCTGGTAAAACACAGGATGGACCAGTATAGGAAGAAGACATGGATTATCAGCCATCTTGTGCATGGGAAAGGATGGTTTCCAGCCTAACAAGGTAAGCCTCTGATGCTCTGACAAGAGCTGAGTCTGGAGGAATAGAGGAGGCTGACACAGGATCCTCACAGCAATGGCCTCCATTACAGAAATGCACTTCCATTTCCTTCTTTCAGCACCTGCTCTGATTTTTGACTTGGCTTAGCCCTTTCTCAATTCATCTTGGTGTTTTTATTAAGCTTAAACAATGCATCAGCCATGTTCTTAGGCTGGGGATGGTGAGGAAGATGGAGACTCTCCTTGGAGAGTCCAAACACAAATGCAAGAAATAATAGTGCCAGTGTGTGAGATAGGAAGGAAGGAAGCAGAGTGATGAATGTCACCTGGAATACAGCAGGTGAGGCCCTCTTGGCGGCTCATTCTGCCTGTTTTTTCTCACTTTGCAGGGACTGGAGTCATTTCTCATCCTCACTCCATGTACTCTGGCTTCACTCTCACTAACGTTCTCTGGGGATGAAGCCTCCCCACCACTGCTTCCAGAAGGTGCAATGATCCCCCAGAAGGTGCTTTAAGAGCCTTCCTCTCTAAGGTTCTCATTGGTTTTCTTGTCCAGTCTTGTGATTCTGTCCTGCGTTTGAGGTTTCTCCACATAACCTCTTAGAATGATATTCCTTAAATTCATCTAGATTAACATTTCCCTACTGGTTTTAGCTCAACGTGTTAGGGCTTCAAAGAATGTGCTATTTAACAAAAACTTTGAGCACCAACTATGCATTATTCATAACAATTGAAGAGGTTTTTAATGTTTCAAGATGGTTCACATGAATTTCTAGCCATTCTCCTGGCTAAATCAAAGGGAAAATTATTTTCCTCCAAAAATTTGGGTTTGCTGTCTATCAACAATATAATCTAAATATGAAATACACTGCCATCAAAGGTATAATTAAATTGTTTAAATGAAAGATCTGGGATTAGCTCAGTCATCAGGGTGCTTGTATAATATGCATAAGTCTCAGGGTTTGACACCCAGCACCCCAATATAAATCAGTCATAATGGCATACACCTGGAACCCCAGAACTCTGGAAGTGGAAGCAGGAGAATCACAAGTTCAAGGTCATCCTCATCTCCACAGTTCAAGACTATTTGGGCTACAGGAGACTCTGTTTCAAAAAATAATTTACAGACAGTTAATAACCTATGGACAGATCCAGTATGAGCACTGAGGAAGGACCCCAGTGGGTAGAGGACAGAGAGGAGGGAAATGGGGACACCTTCACAATTGTTGCTCATACAATGTATATACTTACTCACAATAAAGATATTAATTTTTAAAGATTTATAAAAAAATAAAACCCCATAGAGAGGCATTTTTACCTTCACCTAGTACAAAATGGCTGTCATAATACAGCAGTGGCTTTGGAACCAGAGAACAGGGCTCTGATCCCTGCCACCTCATTTACAAGTAATGCAGACTTTGGGCAAGTGTTACAGTTTCACCCAATTTCATATTCCCCATCTATAATATAGAAACAGTTGAATTTCAACTCAGTGCTGCAGTGAAAGCTAGAGATTATTTAAATAAGGCACATGACTCAGTACCATGTGCGGTAGTTAGAATTAGGTGTTCCCTGTATTTTGAATGCTTGGTTCCCAGGTGCTGATAATTTGGGAGTTGGAGCTTTGTTGGAGGAGGTATGTCTCTGGGGGTGGGTCTTGAGGTTTATTATCTCCTAGCTTTCAAGCATTATTCGCCTTGCTCTTCTGCGGCTTTTGCCCAGTCGATGTGATCAAGGAGGTGATGTCCAGCCTCTGCTCTACTGTCTTTTCCCTGCTGTCCTGAAGCTTCTCTGTGTGAGACTGCAAGCCAAAATAAATATTTTCATCCCATAAGCTGCTTTTGGTTGGGTGCTTTATCTCAGCAATAAGAAGGTAAGTACAACCCTGTGAAAAGCAGCTGTTAATCTTAACTCTGAATCTTAACACTTTTGCACTGAAAAAGTGAATTGAATTCATAAGAAGATGAAACAACAGGGAGACATTTCCAAGATTCTTTTATTAATACTTCTTAGGTTCCCAGAGAATGAAGCTGAGCCTGGAGTGCTTTGCCTAAAATCAGACAGCCAATCAGAGACAAGACCCTTGCTTGGTGCTCACTATCTATCTATCTGGGAGTGCTCCAAAGCCTTGGAAGTTCACATGGAAAACTTGTGAAACCAGGATGGGTCGAGGGAAAACCTTTTCTCTGATACTCCAGAGCAGTTCTAAGCTGATCCGTTCAATTGATGTGTAGAAGTCTTGATTGGGAGTGAGGAGTGTGGTTGACAGTTCTGAAACAAGCAAGTCCACATATCTCTTCAGAGCATGGTGTTCCAGGGCTTCAGAAAAGGACATAGATACCAGGTGGTAGGCCTCCCTGCTGTATTTTATCCCTAGAGAGCTAGATACTTAAAAATGTGTCTATTCACACAGACTGGCAAGCTTTAATTAGTCTGCCTTTGATTGTGAGGAACTTTACTTACCAAGATCAGCTTATTCCCCACCGTCTGTTTCCTCCCATTAAAAACCCATTTTAAAGGTTTAGCTCAATAATTTGGGTTGAATGTTTGATAGGGAGCTGTTTAAATAATAGAGGCAAGAAGATAATTGGAGTGATTTTTCCTGAGATAAGGATTGGAATACAGAGGCCTTCTAAGCATAGAGTGTGTGATTTTTCTCCTTTTCCTTTGAAAAGATCCTCCTGCTGAGCACAAAGAAATCACTGCCATCCAAAGTCACAAAGCTTGCTCCCTTTTACCCAAGAAAGTAAAAATTTAAGCAGAAAAATGGATCTGAACTGAATCAAATAACACAGCATTGGGAATGAAATTTAATTATGCATTTTTCTCTTAGCTTAATTCAAGAAGTATCCACTGAAGAGAAAAGAAAAAAAAACTTTCTAAACTTACTGATGAGTGAGTTTGAATCAAGTCTTCTCTTAGCTCTCCTCTAGTCAGGTGACTCGCTCCATCCTGCCAAGAGAACTCCTTGCAATCTCATGATTTGAAAATGCTGCCCTTGCCCTTACTACTATGGCAGCTACAATCTCATTGCTGAGACAAAACACCCGACCTGAATTAGTTTATGGACGGAAAGGGTTTGTTTTCAGCTTAGCATTTCAAGAGGAAATTTCAGGATGGCAGGGAAAGCATGGCAGAAGCAGAAAACTGGGTATGACATCTCCATATCAGCAGGAAGGAAATAGAGAGAATGAACTTAGTGTGTCAGGCAGGGATAAACTATAACATACCAGTGACCCACCTCCTCCAGCAAGGCTCCACTTTCCAAGGCTTCACAACATTTTCAAATAGCACCACCAATTGTGGATTAAGTATGAGGCTTAATCACAAACACATGGGACTATGGAGATATTTTATATTTAAACCACCATACCTGCTTACAGACTGTTGTAATCAGCCTTCATCTCATTGCTGCAACAAAAAACCCGAACAAAAGCAGCTAGTGGAGGAATGGGTTTATTTGGATTACAGACTCGAGGGGAGACTCCATCATGGCAGGGGAAATGATGGCATGAGCAGAGGGGAGGACCTCACCTCTGCCATAGCACTGAAAACAGCGGCAGGAAGGTGTGCCAAACACTGTCAAGGGGAAGCTGGCTTATAACCCCCATAAGCCTGCCCCAACAACACAGCTCTCACTGTAAAAAATCTGTTGTAGTCAACCTTTCTCTATTGCTTTGCATAAAGAACCCAACCAAAGCTGTTTGGGAGGAATGGGTTTACTAGGCTTAAGGATCTGAGGAGAGACTCCATCATGGCAGGGAAAATGATGGCATGAGAAGAGGGGTGGACATCACCTTCGCCACAGCACTGCAAACAGCAGCAGGAAGGTGTGCCAAACACTGGCAAGGGGAAGCTGGCTTATAATACCTGTAAACCCACTCCTAACAACACAGCTCTAGTGAGGTTCTAATACCCAAACTTCCATTAGCTGGGGGGTTGGTCGTTCAGAGCACATTTGTGGACACATTTGGGACACCTGGATCAAACCAAGACACTCACCTATTAATCTTCTACAAGAGTTTCACCAGACAGCCTTCCCTGGGTCTAGTAGCAGTACCAGGAGAGCTCTTCCTTTTTTCACTTATGCCCTTGACTATTCCTTCCTTCTAACACTTAACCATTCACTATTTTCAAAAGTTAAATATAATAGAAACTGCTAGATGTTTCTCAATTCTCACATTAATCCACTACGATTAATTCTGTTATTTATGTTTCATGTGGCGGAAACTTCAGCTCAAAAGGACAAATGATATTCTACATAGTCACTTGTCTGCTTGTTTGTGAAGGTATGAGAGAGCATGGGCCTAATGTTAGGCTGTGAACATCCTAGTGTTTCCATCCAGGAACATGAGGTCCTCAAATGATGCAGGCTTTGTTGTCAACACAAGAAAAGTGCTAATACTCAACCAACACTTGCTGAAAGCTTGAGAAAGATATACATCTGCCTTTTACCATTTGGGCTATTCATGCCCTCATTACTGATTGACAGATGAGTACCATGAACTCCTTGCCTCCTGGAAGAACTACTTCTGGAAGTATCATGCTGTATCAGTTACTTTCTCATTGCTGGGAACAAATACTTGACCAGAAGCAATATATGGAAGGAAAGGGGTTTGACTTACAGTTCCAGAAGGTAGAGTCTATCCTGGTGGGGAAGACATGGCACATTAGAGCAGCATAATGGATACATTTCATTGTCAACTTGATATATTAGCAATCCACAGTAATCTTAAGTGTTGTGTAGCAGATTTTTATTCTAAATTGAAGAGAGGAAGAACACTTAGGAGATTCAGGAAGTCATGTTAACTAGAAACAAACATCTCCTCCTGGTAGGGCATTGTAGGAAGGAAAGTCCAGAGACTCAGGAAGTCAACAAGTCTGGAGAAGGGATGCAAGACCCCACCCTAAGGCTATATAAAGGGAAAGGACATCTCTCCCTCTCTGCTTTCTGCCTGACTTCTGGTGCCTGTCATGACTTGGATGTGCATCCATCCTGCTCATCTATCCCTTCATAGGAATTGGAATGAAGCTTCCTCAGCCTTCCAGCCTGGACTGAAGACCAGCAGCTCCCCAGGAAGCCTTCAGTGCTGGATTGGGACTGCTGAGGCATCCCACATCACCACATGGATTGAGTGGTAACTGGTTCTTTGACTCTTGGGCTTACAGACTGCTATTGTGGGACTACCGTGAGCTAATCAGATAAATTCCCTTTTTACTACAATTCATTCTATTGGTTCTGTTCCTCTAGAGAATCCTGACTAATACAAATAGGAATCCATAGTCACCCTGGTAGACAGGAAGCAAAGAGAGAGAATGTGGCACTAGGCTACAAACCCTCAAGTCCACCCCCAGTGACACACTTCCTCCACCAAGACTCCGTCTCCTAATAGTGCCACAATCTTCCTGATCAGCACTACCAGATGTTCAAACACATGAGAATATGGAGGTGGGGCACATTTTATATACAAACCACCATGCTTTCTCATGCTATGCCTGAGAAGTTGAAGTAGAATGGCTTTGCCTAAGTCACCTCTGGTCAGCACCACCTCCTCTGACATCCCAAGAATATTGTAATTATGATCACTCCTCTTATAACTACAGTTAATATCATTTGTATCCTGACTTTCCATTAGAGTGAATAAAATAGTCTATTATTTATCCCTGAATAATAGTTTCCTCATTGCTCACTTGCCAAACTGTAGGTCAGTCAGTAACATTTTTTATTTTTGTGTTTTAATGGAAGCACCCTGATTTTTTTGGTGCCAATGGGAAGAGCAACAGAGGTCTATGGCTTACTCATGCTACTTGCACAGAGCAGATTGGCAGGGGTTGTCTACATCATTTTTAGTGATAGACACCCTGAATTCAGGTAGGTAGTTATAAAGCTAGGCTTGATAACTGCAATTCCCAGACTCAGGAGGCCAAGGTAGGTGGATTAAAAGTTTGAGGCCAACCTCATAGCAAGATATACCACATAGCTACATAGCAAGATCTGCACCCAAAAACAAAACAATAACAGAGTCTTGCACCATCACCCAAATAGAAATAAGAAGATGGAAATAAGAACCCTTTGACTCTTGAAACTTCTTTCAAAAAATAACATGTGCCACTTTCCTTAACAATTTCCTACTGGCCAAAGCAAGTTTTACAACCACATATGTTTGTTCCTTGTGCCAGAAAGAGAGTTCCAGAATGTTCAAAGGCAGTCTTATCTCCATCTATGCCTTATTTATCAGTAATGCCAAGTTCTAGAACTGCTTGAGTGACATGCAATATCTGGGAAGATTTCCAAGGAATTTGTTGTGTGAGGCAAGGCATAATTCACAGTCTTGTCTCAAGAAGAAAGCTTGACCTACAGGGTTAAAACCCGAGGCAAAACACATAGAAGTTCTCTCCATTAGTCAGCTTTCCAACAAATAAATGAAGGTCAAAATAGTTTATGGGTATCTAATAAATATTAAAAATGGCACACAATCGAGCCCTACTGATGATATATATTTATAACTGGTTTATTGACTTTGCTGCATACGTCAATCATATCTTGGTAACACCCTATAACAGAGCAGAATGAAGTTCTGAGTTTTCTGTGACTTCTTTTTGTTTGTTTGTTTGTTTGTTTGTTTATTTTGGTTTTCCAAGATAGGGTCTTGCTCTAGCCCAGGCTGACCTGGAATTCACTATGAAGTCTCAGGGTTGTCTCAAACCTACTACAATCCTCCTACCTTTGCCTCCTGAAGTGGGATTAAAGTCTTGCACCACCATGGCTGGATTTTTTTTTTATTTTTGAATCTGTTAATCTATATCCTTAAGGAAACTACATAAACTCTTTACTGATATGTAATTAGGGCAAGGTAATTTAAGTTACACCCAGACTATTTAATGGTATTGTTAATGGGATTAAATAAAATCACAGTTGGAAAATTCTTAATCAGTTTTGAAAGATAGTCCGACCATAATGGGGAACATGTAAAATCAGAGAACAAACTGGTGTCTACAGAATGAAATGATTGAATAAAAAAGATTCGATATGACTGAAGTATCTAGCTAAACCTTTTAAATAAAAAATCCATCCCTTTTATATAGTAATAATATCAAATAATTTATGAAAATATACTTGAAATGGTCTTTCTGTGATGTCGGAAATTTTAGGACATTTGTGTGCCCAAAAAGATTTAATAGGAAGATACAGAAAATATAGATAGATAGATAGACACAATGAAGGTCACCTGGAGTCTGACATGTCATGGTCAATAATTTGAGAATAACATTGATTAGAAAGTTCTGACGATAGCATTGAAAATCACTCCGGTTTGGAAATTAGGAGACTGAGGCCCAGTGACAATCATTGCCCTGTTCAACCATTGTGCTAAGTGAAAAGCCATGAGTAGTCTCAATTCCACTTGATTCAAAAAGATGAAGTTATCAATCATATACAGTTTCATATGCTAAAGGAATGCAGAAATAGCTGCTGAAGAGGAGAGATGGAATGAGATATACATATAGAAGAACCTGGAACATTTCCAGAGACTAGAATCAGGATAACAAAACTATAGAATTTAAGAAGAACCTGGAACATTCCCAGAGACTGGAATCAGAATAACAAAACTATAGAATTTAAGAACCTGGAACATTCTCAGAGATTGGAATCAGGATAACTATAGAATTTAAATGGACTAAGGTGAATTCAGGTTCCTGTGAGAAAGCCATTTTGATTGGAGTTTATGGAGTGCACACATTATCCAGGTGCAGGTATACAACTACTTCAGTCTCACCCCAGGAATTGGACTGAAGTTGGTGCACTGCAGAAGTATAAGCAAGAGTAAATAATATGGTGCGATGATGCATGACCCATGACCCAAAACAAGGAGAACAATCACTCTGGGCAGCGTTGCAGAGGCCTCACAAAGAATTGAGAACAGACTCAGGAAACTATTGCAAAGTGGTCACTGTTTTGTCAGCCACTGCATACTGGTCATTACCATGTAGAGTCCCAGATTTTCCTAGCTGAGTGTGCCTGAATTTTTGCCTCACAAAATGCAATAGAATTAAATGGTAGTTGTATTGAGATACCAATTTTGAGGGATAAGTTAATAAATTGAATATACCTAGTGGGTCACAAGTTGGGAAACAAAAGGGAAAGGTGGGGACTGTGGCTAAGAGGCCTTGTTTAAATCAGTTAGCTACAACTTACTTTTGTCATGTTAAAATTTGGGTCTTATATTACTATAACTCCTGAAGTTTCATTTTATAAAGTTTTATGCGGGACCTTAAGATATTTTTTATTTTTGTACAACTTAAACAATTTATATATCAGAAGGCAGACACACACACACACACATACACACACACACACACACACACACACACACACACACTTTGCCCATAGCCTCTTATACTGAGTCCGAACTCTGCTTAGATACAAAAGGCTCTTCACTGATGGCCTCTCCACCTCATCTTCCCTTTTTTCCCCTTAAGATAATCTGAATGTAAGACCAAGGTCTGAATTTGCTCCTGTTTACAAGTTTAGAGTAAATTTCCACTGTAGTATTTTCCTGCAAGATTTTAGGATGGGGTCATATATTTTGTATGTCTTTCTGATTATCTATGTCAATAGAGGGTTAGCTTTCTCAAGTGTGCTCAGTAAGTATTCATTGAAGGATTAAAACACTTCCTAAATTTGCAGAAAACAAGAAAGCCCTAACTCTCCAAGGAGGCCATTCAACTATGGCCCAGAATCTAAGTGGCATGTACCACGATTAGAACTGATGGGTGTATCAAATTGGGGTGCATTCAGTTTCATCCCCAGGTGAACTTAGCTCCAGTGCCAATCCAGGCAGATACCAAGAGCAATATTAAAAGGATTCTCTAGAATATAAAAGAAGATTCTAGCTCTCAGAGGAGTCTTAATTATGCAGATCCTTACACACTGGTCTTTCAAAAATGCAAAACATGTCAAAAGGACTATCCATATTTTAGATCGTGATATATACTTTTTCATCTCCTGTACAAAACACTCCTTGAGGTAATCGCTGCTTCCTCTCCCCATACACATACCCAGTGCCGCCTGTGGCTCCTGTAGCAATTTGTATTTCTTTTTATGTAAAGTACTGTTGCAGGCCATCACTGTGTCTTCCCTTTCCCCTTCAGGGGTCCAAGTAGTTCTATGTGATATTGACTGAATGGGTTTACTCAGTGGTACCAAGTTGTTGACTAGTAAGCTAAAAGATCAAATTAGCTTCTCTTTTGCCTGGCATCCTGGGGGAGGGTGTTGTATGGCTGGATCCCTCTGGGAACAACTTTTTCTTTTCCTTTTCTTCCTTCCTTCTTTTCATGTGTGTGGGTGAACACATACCCTATTCCATACATATATAAAGAATAATGTCAAATAATTTATGGAGATGTATTTGAAACTGTTTTTTTCTGAGATATTGAGAATCTTAGGGACATTTGCCTAAGAGGACGAGGAAGAGGAAAAGGAAGACACAGAAAAGATGGAAGAACAAATCTTTGGTTCTCGAAGCTTTTTTTTTTTTGAGAAATGGAGTATGTCACTGTCCTTAACATCCAAACATTGGCTAAAATAATTTGCACAACCACATAGGAGGTCAGAGGACAACTTTGGTTGTCAGGCCTCTCGTCCATCTTTGATATAGGGTGTTTGTGTGTCTGTTCACTGCTGTGTTCTCCAGGCTAGCTGGCCAATAAAGCTTCTGGGTGAATCTCCTATCTCCACCTCCCTTCTTTCCCTTGGTTTGTTGGGATTGTAGATGCATCCAGCCTTATTTGTGTTCTGAAGATATGAAATGAGGTCTTCATGCTTGTGCAACACATGTTTTGTCCACTGGTCTATCCCCCACCCATGTGCTTTCTTGATGCAACCTCGAAGAGTTCCCCTGTGATTTCTTCAGTAGGAATTTGTGGTATCCTGCTAAAAGGCATGGAGGATACAGGGTTTTGCTGAGACTGGCAGGCTTCCGGGACTGTGTCCTTCTGTTAAGGAAGTCGAGGCAAGTTTGAGGACCCTGATAATCTCTAACAAATCCTGGACACTCCAGCCCCCAGGCAGGCCACAGCTGTGCCCTGAGATAAGCAGGCAATTCAAGGCCTAAACTCAGTCCATCTGTAATAACAAACCTAAACAATAAGGTTACATTTCCTCTGCTGACATCACCATTCTCTACATGTCTATGAGATGTCCACAGATCTTGCCCCTACCAATCCCCTTGCTGCCTATGCCCCTACCTCTGCCTTTTCCTCTATATAAACCACTTTTATCTATACAATAAATGATCTGTCCCACTGCGGCTATATCCTGAGAGTCTTTGTCTCTCACCTGCTCAGAGCTATTCCAAGCCTCTGTTCTCCCAGCTCCATGGACGAACAGGGAGTTGATGCATGCCATTAAGCCACAAATTTATATATTTTACAAGAGAAAAATGCAGAAATTGACAGTCTTATTAAAATGAAGTCCAGAATTGAGAAAGTACCACTTCTTCATATTGTGGTAATCTAAGTAATTATAGATCAGCTTACCTTCAATGAGAGAAAAAATAGAACCTATATTTCAGGTGAGTGATATGACAGACCACTGTCAGTAAAATACATAGATAGGAGTGGCATGCAAGGAAAGGACACTCCAGAGCCAATGATGACATGACGGGGAAGTTATCATTAAGAGTCGTAAGTTTTGGCAGAAAGAAATTATATTAAGAAATTGATATTACCTGGGCATGGTGATGCACGCCTTTAATCCCGGCACTCAGGAAGCAGAAGTAGGAGGATCACTATGAGTTCACCCCGAAATTCCAGATCAGCCTGAGCTAGATCAAGACCCTACCTTGGAAACAGAGAGAGAGAGAGAGAGAGAGAGAGAGAGAGAGAGAGAGAGAGAGAGAGAGAGAGAGAGAGAGAGAGAGAGAGAGGAGTGAAGAAAAATTAATATTAAGGAGGCAAAAACCAGAATGTGATAAAAAAATGGAGATCAAGAAAAGCCATGAGAAAGTTCTAGGTGGGAAACATTAAGACCACTGATTACAGGGTATTCAAGGCAAGGGAGGAGATTCTACATACCACCAGCAAGTGCTGAGTGTGCATCATGCAACAAAGCCTGAAACACTGGGCTCTGCCTGAACCTCCCCATAACACACACTGTCAGAAAACAGAGGACCTGTGAGAGCTTGAGAGTTTGTAGAACAGCTTCTGTCCACAAAGGGCTCATGACAATTTCACTGACTCACACAGTAACATAACTTGCACAAAGAGAACTTTCACCACTGGTGGCTCTATGCTAGGTGGGTAACATGTTCTAGATAACTTCTGGATGGTTTGTTTCAGAGGTTCTATACTAAGCAGGATGATATTCTAGAAAATCTCTGGAATCTTTTGTTCTAAAAATCTTATTTTACCACTGAGAGCATTTTGGCTGACAGTCTGAAGGGGAAGCTTCATGATGGCAGGGAAAAGTATGGCATGAACAGAAGCTAGACATCACCTCTGCCACAGCAGGTGGAAAACCTCTGCAGGAGAGTGAGCCAAATATAACAAGGGGAATCTGGCTATAGTCACTCTAAGCCTGCCACCAACAACACACCTCCTGTAGCAAGGCTCCAACCTCCACAATTCCCCTCAGCTGGAGACCAAGCTTTCAAACACATGCTTTAGTGGAGGACACCTGTTTTGAAACTCCATGACATCCTCATGATGTAGTGCCAAGGATAGTATTTCTAGTGAATCCTACAAACTCAAAGAGGTTGGAATTCAAACTTGTCTGAACCACTTTCCTCTACCAGGCTGGAGAGTAAATTAGTTCATCTACCTAGTGTCCTCATAAATAAAATGGAGATGACTTTCAAAGCTGTGTCATAGGGCTGGTTGTAGAGATTAAATTATATAACTGCACAGATATTGCTTATGGCCCTATCTGGCATGCATAGTGTATAATTGGTAGCTATTCATATTATGATTACTGCCGTGTTGGCCCATTGGTGTAGAAATAGCATTGAAATGGTCATACTCCCCACAAGTTAGAAAAACACTGTTGAAAACTAAGACAATAATGAGCTCATAAATGAGTAGAGTTCATCTAGTCCAAAAACATACTACATAGGAACAAATAGGAATGAAATGAAAATGGTTTGACTATAATGAACATTGAAATGTATTCTCTGGAATTATAGTGTTGAAATGGAAGGAAGACTTTCTCCAACCAGTGTGTAACTGCTGCATGGAAACCTGGTAGGGCGTCAAAAAGACTGGACCCCATTTCTTGCACCAGATAGCCTTCTGCTCCAGCCCACTGACTTCAGAGTCAAAGGAAACTTCTCCATGCATTAAATAGCAACATAACCTCATGTTACAGTGTCTAATGGATGTTTTGATTTGGAAGAAACGTGGGGAGACAAAATGTTTTGCATCACACTATTAAAACTTGAAGACAAACTTAATTTTTTTAATTACTCAACTCCTGATTCATGTCACAGGAGCAGGAAAGAAAATGTTAGTGTCTCCAGGAAAGCCCCACATTTCAAAGGATGCACACGTCTGTGAGTGTCCATGTGAAGGACGATACTTCCTGGCTCTCTCACAGGATGGTCCAAAGCTAACCCTGAAGGTTCTCCAACCTACCAGAATCTGGAGAAAGGGCCTCTTCTTTAATGTCTTCCTTTTCAGAGTGCTATGTTTATGGTGTGGCATTTTTATAGATGTATGTGTGCATGCATGTATGTTCACATGTGTGTGTGGGTGCTCACAAGGCCAGAAGTTATTGTCAGGTGTCTTTCTTGATTGCTGTCCACCTTATTTACTGAGATAAATTCACTCACTTGAACCCAGAGATTGCAGATTGGGCTATTCTTGCTAGCCAGCTTACCCCAGAGATACTCTGTCCTTGCCTCCCAAGTACTGGCTTTACAGGGAGGTCACAATGCTTGCCTGGCATACATATCAGGTATCCAAACTCTCATCCTCCAGTGCACAGTAAGTGTTTAATCTACCAAGCCACCTTCCCAAATCCAGTATCACTTTTTTATACAAAGTCTATTTTGAGACATTAACACAGGAGACTTCTCTGTATTTGCAGGAGTTTTACCCTTTTTTCTGCCACTCAAGCAGAAGAGTAGCTTTTGGAACTGTCTATACTCATGAGTGACAAACATTTATCCTGTAGGATGAATAGTAAAATTCTTGCTTTATAATTCCTAATGAAGATTCATGGACTATAAGACAAAGGTGTTGGCTTGAAAACCAAGCTGCCAGGAGACTTGATCTTGTATGTTTCAGGCTATCAAAAGAAACTTTGGCCTTACTTTTAATAATGGACATAAAATTCCATATTCCCTTGAAACATAAGGGTCTTATTTTCATTTTCATGCATTCAACTAAGTGAGCTGTGGTGCTGTGGAGAAACATGGCATCAAGTGATGTCATCTATTGCATGTGATTGCACTTTTTCTCCCTAAGAGCCTTTGGGATTTTTTTTCTCTGTGATCTGATAAAATTTTACCTTTTCATAAAAGTGTGTTTTCTGTCACCGAAGAAACCTAAAGGTCATTCTTACATGGTCACAAGGCTACCAAGTAGCAGAGCTGAGATTGGCAATTGTGACTCTTTGTCCATATTAGAGGTTGGCACACCTTTATTATATGTGGCCACATAGTAAATATTTTAGCATCTACCTTATAATCTCTGCTAAACTTCATGGAAAAGCAGCACCCACAGAAGACAATTTGTAAACGATGAGCATTGCTGCGTTTCAATAACAATTTACTCATGGACACAAATCTGAATACCAAATGATATTGGACCTAAGAATATTATTATTATTCTTTGAATTGTTATTTTATTTTTTTGAGGCAGGGTCTCCCTCTATCCTAAGCTGACCTGGAATTCACTATGTAGTATCAGTCTGGCCTCAAACTCATGGAAATCCTCCCACCTCTGCCTCCCGAGTGCTGGGATTAAAGGCATGCTCCACATTATTTTTCCTTTCAACCATTTAAAATGTAAAAGCTACTGTTAGTTTGTAAGCTAAGGAATGGAAGCTACAGTGTTGAGGGATCGTAACGGTACAGCCTTCTACCAAGCATGGGTCTGAAGGAAACCCAGTGAGGTTGGGAAAATTAGGAGCAAGAAACCAAATAAAGAACCAAAGCCAAGGTGAATGAGAGTGTTCTGGATCTGGTAGATTAAAAAAAAAACAAATATTTGATCATATTATCACAATATCATATTTTTTCTATTCTCTTCATACAAGTGGAGAAGGAAGGTGTTGATCAAGCCTGAAGTCACAAAAACACTGAATGCAACAAGGGTTCAAATCTAAGGCTAAATGATACCCAAACTCATGTTTTTACCCCATGTATCTCATTCCTCAGACGGTTTTTTTTTTTTTTTAGGAAGGAGAAGAGCAAAGAACACAACTTTGTGAAGACTTGGCATGTTTTCAGGGACAATCCCCATCACTG
Organism: Zapus hudsonius; assembly: GCA_004024765.1. Taxonomy (NCBI): domain Eukaryota; kingdom Metazoa; phylum Chordata; class Mammalia; order Rodentia; family Dipodidae; genus Zapus; species Zapus hudsonius. The sequence continues at coordinate 19,882 of PVHP010007885.1, forward strand.
TCTCTAAAACTTACAACTTAGTCTGCAAACAGCAGTGAACTCCAGTTTAACACCTGTAGTCACTGAAAAAAAATGCGTTCTGGGTTATTTTTATGAAAAGCAAATTTCCTGCATCAGATGGTTGAGAGACATCCAAAATTGTCAGCATTACAGATCTCTGGAATAATACTGTCTGCACTAAAGTTCTAAAGAAAAACATCATCTCCCAATAAACAGAATATTACCTTTGCAGCCAAAGGAAATCAAATACAGTAACAAGTATCATCTCCCTTTTCTTGGTTAGAGACCTTCTGTCCCTTGTGATGTCACACATGTAGTTCTCAAGATAAGAGGGTCTTTCTTTTGATAGTTCACTCCTGCGTCCTAAAATAAGCTTTGCCACACAGATGGAAGACTTCACAACATGAATCACTGTCAGGATTCAAGACAGACAAGGCAGGCCGCAACCCACAATCACAGGGACTCCTCCCCAGCTCAGCTCTAGGAAGTCCACAATCCATAAATCCCCATTATATTCATTTTTGAAACCAAGATAGGATACTATTAAAATATTCAGCATAGCTTCCATGATGGCAGGGAGGCATCCAAATATTGATTTTAGCTGCTACTCCTTTGTAGAGATTGGGTTACAGCTGTGTGTGGAATAAAATTGAGGATATGATGCACTGAGCTTTGGGTACAATGCTTGTGAAAAGAATGTAGCCTATAACTAGATTTCTCTTTGCACATGATTCTTGCTCAGAGCCATGGACTGTGTCTGTGAGGAAGCTTGGCTCCCCTTGTATAGACTAGGGTGTTCTATTTGATTGATTGGATTCCAGGATGCTGTTGGGCCAAATTTAGCAGGATCTGAAGGTCTTTGTACTAATTACTTTTCTCATAGCTGTGACCAATACCTTCCATAAAGCAACTAAGGGAAGAAGGGTTTATTTTGGCTGTGATTTAAGAAGCTACAGTCTGTACAGTCCATCACTGTAGGGAAGGCACGTGGCAGATCTTGGTGGTAGAAGTGTGTGGCTGTGCAGACCAGGACACAGAGAGCAGGGAGGACTGGCCCTCAGCTGGCTTTTTTCTTGTCCCCTATTTATACAGTTGGGGATCCTATTCAGGGTGAATATCCCTTCCTCTGTGAAATCCTCACAAACATGCTACAGATATCTCACCAAAGTGATTCCAAATCCTGTCAAGTTGACAATGTCGAGAAATAATCACAAGTTCACTCTTTGTGCGCTTATGGTTCACACGTTCATCATGTGCAGTTGTTTGAATATAAAATGTCCCCCATAGTCTCACAAGCTTGTGATTAAGCCTCCTCTCAACATCCAGCCAATGGAGACTTTGAGAGGTGGAGCCTTGCTGGAGGAGGTGTGTCATTGGAGGTGGACTTTGGGGTTTATTAGTTTAGCCCTACTGAGTGTTCAGAGCTCAGCTTACTTGGGCTGCTTCCTCCCAGCTGATATGAGAAGATGGGATGCCCCCATGGACTGCTTTGACACGCAAGCTTCATCAAGCCATAGCTATATCTAGCTTCCCCTCAAAACTGTGAGCTGAAACAAGCCCTTTCCTTTCATTAGCTGCATTGGGGTCAGATGTTCTGTCCCAACAACAAAGTAACTATGACAACATACACCAAACACATCACTTATAAACTATAACATTCTACTCTTGTTCTCAAAGGCTTATGGTCAGATCATAAGGCAAATGTGTTTAGATCAGCTATACGTGGCGCCAAAGCCTTAACCATCCCAACTCTGTTCAAAACTCGAAAGTATTTTCTGAGATTCAAGGAGAACTCTTGTCTATGAGCCCATATAAAATTAAAAAACGAGGTTTACATAATTCTAATCTACAAAGGCACAGAGTAAACATGCCCATTTCAAAGGGAAAATGAGGACCTAGCAAAGAAAGTTTAGACTAAAGCAAGGCCAAAGGAAGGGCATCCAACTCCTCCATGTCTGCAACCCGGGGATCTTGGTAGCATCAGCTGGGCTCTGGAAGCCTTGTGGAACCTGGCCCTCTGCCTCTGCTGCTTCTCTCTGGGCTGGCACCACTCCATGCCTGCAGCTTGCCTCTTCAGCTATCTCTCAGGCCAGGATTCTGCAGTACTTGAGGCCTCTACTGCAATTTAGGCTTCACCTCCATAGCTTCTTCATGCAGTGGCCCCTCAGAACGCCCCTTCCAAAACTCTGGTCCCGCTTCACATTTAAACTTCTCTTTCCACCCATGGTCCTGTTTCAGTTACCCTTATATTGCTGGTACAGAGCCCCCAACCATAATCAGCTTGTGGGAAGAAGGGGTTTATTTTGGATTACAGGCTCCAGGGGAAGTTCCATGATGGCAGGAGGAAATGTGTCAATAGCAGAGTCTTGAATCACCTCCTGGCCAACATCAAGTGGACAACAGAATCAGGAGAGTGTGCCAAGCACTGGCAAGAGGAAGCTGGCTATAACACTCATAGGCCCGGCCCCAGAAATACACTCCTCCAGCAAGGCTCCAATTCCTAAATTGCCATCAGCTGGGAACCAAGCATTCAAAACACATGAGTTATGGGGGGCATCTGATTCAAACCATCACAGGCTTGGAAGTGACACAGGCAGGAATGAGCCCTTCCACAGCACCTTCATCCAAGCTCTCTTTCTCTTCTTCTTCCTGGTTCATAGCATCCAATGGGCATGAACCCGTGGTACAAGCTCTACTTTTCCCAGGCACTTGTTCATTGGTAATAAATTTTTTTTTTCTGTCGATGAGCTATTGGCTGGAAGATGGCCAAATCCTAAAACTAAGCTTAGGATATATAGTAAAATCTTGAACCAGGCCAGCCTCACTGAATTCTAACCAAGTAGAACCTTTTATTATCCTGGCTGTGTAATTCCAATGTGCTCAACTCCTTACAGAATTCACAGGTAGCATAGTATTGGATTCCTAGATTCTCACATTTCCCCAGACTTCCTCACATAACAGTGCTAATATAACAGTATCATCAAACACTCTCAGACATTCCTCTAAGATAGGAATTGAATCAAACTAAAATGAGGGAAGGTTCATAAAAAGCAAGGATGGGAACTTTACAAAAAGTATTTCCATTTCTTCAAGGATCTTTTTTGGATCTAACCTAACCTGAAATTCGCTTTGTGCTTGTTCACCAAAGAAAAATCTCTGACATGTGGGTCATGAAACTGGGTATTGAAGTGGCATTAATAGGTATTTTAAAGTCAGTCCTGATATTTTTTCTTATTCATAAACTTAATTGTTAAAACCTGCCCAACAAAACTCACAAAAATATTATGAGGATAAAATGCAGCAGGAGGTTGAGAAGTGCTTAGAAAATAAGAGAACATTTAAAACAATAAAATTGTACTATGAAGCACAATGTGTCTACTAAACAAGACTTGTAGTATAAGAGGAAATAAAAAACTAATTCTATTTCCTAAAATAGGAGTATTTCTAGTTCCATATTAATTCTCTCTGCAACCACATCATTGGGCTTTTCAGATTTAATTTATTTTTGCATTCAGGGAGTTGTTAAATTATTTGGAACAGGGTTCTTTAAGCATGTACTCAGCACCAATGACTCCAAATTGCTTTATTCTTATCTTGATAAACCTTGTTTTCCTCCAAATCAGGCGAGATTGAGATGTGATCAAATAGAGAAAAAGAAATTATAAACCTTAAAAGGACTTCTAACTTGCAGAGGATGCCAGCTGCTTTGTTTCTCTGGAAGTCAGAGAAGAAAATCACTTTTTTAATTCTCTGTAGTAAGACCCAAGTCCAAATAATACATGAGTTGAATACCAGTTGGATCAAAAGCTAAGCTTTCATAGGGATGCTCTCATTCTTGTCAAGAAATATGTTTGAGAGTGAACATGGTTATTTCTTGCTTTAAGAATCTAGTAGAAATTTCTGTTTCTGCCCTAAAATAGACAGAATGCTGTTGAGAGGGAAATAATTAGGTCCAACACAAGGCAGTGAGTTCCTCATACATCTGAATGTCCCGTGGAAGCAAATCCAAGCTCTCATTTAGGCTCTTACAATTAACTGTCTCAGTGACCTCAAGAAGTCATGGGAGCTGTCCAGCAGCAGATGGAGGGGGGTATTCTTGAAGGGGAAGTGGAATGTCTGCTATCTCACATGACCTGTTGCTATGGATGGCTGGACTACCTGCAGTGATGGTGGGATGCCAGGGTGACTATTAAGACTGCAATAAATAGATTGCATCAGCTCTATGTGTTTAGACTCACAGAGGTAGGAAGAGTTTCTAGACTTTTTCATCCTATTTCACTAGAGGTCTTCATTCTGTAAATCTGCCATGAAGCTTCCAGTGCTTGGACTTGACTTAAGCTGTCATTCACCTCAGTCCACTTTTTTTTTTTTTTGCTGCCTCTACTTTTATTTCAGACTTTTACTGAGTCTTCCATTTCACTACAGGCCTCTGCTTTTTAGATTTTTGTGTTTAAATTTATTTTAAATTACAAATAAATTGCAGGGATTCTGAAAGGGACCTTCTTGCTATGCAGCAATAAAATACTATTATCTGTCTTCATTTAACTTTGACTTATTCTTCTGCCTTTTCCTACCTCTTCTTCAGTTATTCAGAGACTGATTGTTAACATGCAAATGAACCTTAGCACCAGAACTGTGACACTGTATAGCAGCTCTCTGTGGATTAAAAGTCTTTGTGGTCTCGTTTGATTTACCTCCTCTGGAGACTCAATCTCTTCCTTTGTCATGGAGAACCAGAGTCAGAAGCTAAAGGAGTAAAGATAAAATTTACTCAAAAACTACTGGGGAAAGAAGACTTTAGTCTAGAACCCCGCTTTGTTCATCATCCAACAAGGAAATAGGAGTTCACAGTCCAGGAGACAGGGTGGCAGCTGATGAATAGAAAATCACTATGAGGAGACATCAAGACAGGGAATTCTTGCTAAAACTCCTTAATAGGATTCTTGTTGACGACAAAGCATAGTAATTGTAGATAAGTGGTGAAGAGATAAAGAAGTTGATCAGACATGGTGGTTTGTCAGATTCTGAAGCAGCGAGAAAGCTGTAGCCTTTCCAACCCTACCAACAAGCCACAGGCCGACGGCTGACATCCTGGCAAGAGATGAGCCATTCCAGCCCTACCATGGAGGAGCCACATGGCACCCCACAGAGAGTGGTGAGATAAACAAGAGACGTATAACCACAGCCAATCAGTCAACCCAGGATAAGCCAGAGAGACAGACACCAAAGATCTTCAACACGCCCTAAAGCAGAAACACAGACATCCCCTAAGACCTCAACAATGAAGCAGCCTTAATACTCACCCACTCAGGGAACTGAGTGGAAGAGGGGGTAGAAAGACTGTAAGAGCCATGGTGGAGGAGAATATCCAGAGACATGGCCCCCCTCAGTAACAACATACATGAGGGGTGGAACCAGGCTGACTCCTAGGCTATCCATAACCTCCTACCCCATGAACTGAGCAAGTCTGCCCACAGAGGAGGATATCCAGCTGACTGGGGACAGGGAAATTGGGGAATTGGGGACATCAACACATTATTTGCTCATTCAGTGTAAGTAAATATGGATAATAAAGATGAAAAAAGAGTTTCTTACTAAGTCGACTGAGCCATTTTCTTTCTGCATCAAGGCTCTCAAGGGCCAGGACAAGAGCCAAGGTTGGGAAATAATTGAGACGAGAACTTAGGAAAGTCAACTAAAGTTCCTTTAAGGACAAGGTCTTGGATCCATTTCACTTGTCAAGACAGCATTCTTCTGCTTTGATCGATGGTACTACTCCCTCCATTCAGGCCTTCACTCTTGGTCTCTCCATCCCCACAAATTGTGTGACAGATAACTCATGCCTGACACCCTCCCCTTGAGTGGGAGGTGTCTCTAGTTACAGTTCAAACCTAGAGTCTAAAACTGATTGGTCAGGTATGCTGTCTCTCTGACATACTTGGCCCAGGTCATAAAAAGTCACTGAAACAAATTCCAGCCCTCTCTCCCCCGTATGGCTTCCTAAAAGAAGGACCTCTAAATCTTTCTTTAACTTTATAGGCAAGAATTCAGGTACTCCTTAAGTTCTGGGGTGCATTGGAATTAGCTGAGTACTCTTTAAGTTCTAATCCCCAGATTCCCTGTTACAGTTGGACACTCCATCAAGTCTGAGGTAGAGACACCTTTTCTAGGATTCTTTCTCCTACTCTCAGCCAGCAGCCTCCCCATAGCTCTCCTCGGCGTATCAGTCATTATGTCTCCTGAGTGGTTGAAATGCCACAGGCTCCTTGAAGGCTGGGTCCTTGCTTGACCTGATCGCCATCCTATTCCTTCCACCCAGCTTAGTGGCTGACAACAGGGATTAAACCTCTTTGTCAATACAAGGATGACACTGAGTCTAACCCTACTTTACACCGAGTCTCCACAGGCCTAACTAGAAATGAGACCAGGCAGCATCTGGCATGGAATGAAGTCCCATGCAGAATACAGCAAAGCCTCCCTCATGCCTGAGTCTGGGAGTTTCCATGGAGGGATTCCAGACTACTGAGAGGGCCGATCTTATCAGTTTTTGAGGATTCTGGGAGCAGCAAGGACAGGCCTCATTGGATGATCCAGGGGAAACTCACTCAAGTTATTTATTCAGGGAATTGGATAATCATAACACACACACACACACACACACACACACACACATATATATATATAGAGAGAGAGAGAGTGAGAGAGAGTATCTTAATCATAATCTCCTATTATTTTCTCTTGATGCCTTTCCCTGCCCACTTTTTCTGGATACCTTCTTCTTCCCAACTAACCCTCCTTCTACATTAATGTATCCTTTGAATATTTCTACATATATAATTAGGGAATAGACACACATGAAAGGGGAGCAGAGGTTTGAGAAAAGTGGGTTGAGCAAAATGACTCTTGTACCATGAAAACGGAAGTGAGGCTAGGCTGGGGAGGGGGCTTAAGAGGAGGGAGATTGGACAAAAGAGGAAGGAAAACAAAATTATTTATTTGAAAATAAGGCATGAAAGTGAACTGAGGCTGAAGCTTAAAGGGGAAGAAGAAGGATGGAAATGAGGAAAGAGGGAGGGATAAGTGAGAGTCACTGGGGAACAAGAGCAGTACTTTCCCACTTTTCCTATTAGAATGTTAGATGGGAAAACAGCTCTCTTGTTAGCTATAAATAGTATCTGTTATTATCACTTTCTATGTCTGCTTTCTCCACTGTGGTGTGATTCTTCTTCTGCAATACCCGAGAATTGTTTTGGGAACCCATGCACAGTGTTCAAGTTCCTTCTTATCTCTTCCTGTACACCCCATGTCTCCTCTGTGTTGCATTGGATTTGGGAAGATTTTTTTCTCAACTACATTTCCTTTTCCTTTTCCTAATTTTCTGTTCTCTGCAAAAGTTTCATTGATACATCTAAAAATAGGAAACTAAAAAGATATTCTTTATGTTCTCTACTTGTTGCATTTACATGGATTTAATTTCTTCTTTTCTTCTAATATGGATGCCATTTGTCCTGATTTTTCTCTAAAGATATTAATAACTGCATTTTCTTCTTATTTAATTCTGTTAGAGTTCCTGAATTATTTCTATTCCTCTAGTTTTAAGGTTTTCCGATTACTTATCTTGATCATCATTTTTCTTATTACATATTTTATGTCAAAAAGATAAATATCTTTTTGTGGACAGGATCCTATGATAAAATATGGTAAGCTGAGTTTCTTTTCAAAAAAGATACGTGTTTCTCACAATTTTGGATGAGGGCAAGACAAAAATCAAGTTTGTATTTGAGGTAGCTCCCATGTACACCTCCTCTCTGTGCTCAAACGATGGAGGAGAACCTTTGGTCTCCCTGCTTTTATCAAGGCACAAACCTCATCACCATTATGACCTCATCTAAATTTAATTACTTTCCAAAGGACTCCCTTCATCTCCAAATTACATCACATTGGAGTCATAGCTTCTTTACATAAGCAGAAAATGCCAAGTCAGGTGATTCCCAGAAACCCCAACATGTGTCTGATAAGAAAGAGGGTTGTCATTCACAATGTTCTTTCTGTGAATGCACTCATCACTCTTAGACGTGTTCTGTGAGCTACCTATGTCTGACAAAAATTCAATTCCTTGGAACCTACCCAAGAGAAATAAAGGTGCATATATGTAGGAAAAAAAACCCATAAGTGAATGTTCACAGCAGCATTACTCACAGTAAGCAAAATTGCAGATTTCCCTAAGTAGCGTTAACAGTTGTTCGAATAAGAAGTGTGATATCCCACATACTGTGCAGTAGTATTCACCAATAAATATTATATTTGACTGATGCCTACCACAACAGGTTAGAACTTTACAACTGAATAAGGAAAGAAGCTACACAGAGGAAACCATGGGTCATGGTTCCATTTATCTGAAATGTCTATGAATAATAAAGCTATACAAATAGTAGATGAGTGATTACCTGTTGTTGGGAATGGGGCCCAAAACTGCCGCATGTTAATGGTATAATTACAAACATTTATGGAAAATTAAAGAACTGTACACTTGCAATTTGGAGAGCTATATATACATTATACATGGATGAAGCTTTCCCCATGGGTTAATTTTTGTCGTGAGGGAAATAACTAGAAAATTTAGTTGATAATTTATTCAAAATAAAATATTTGTAATTTTAAAAATGCATTAATTTTTGAAATTCTGAATATTTAAATTTTTATTATTTACATTTTCATACATGTACAATAATGAACATGAGATGCTTCAGAACACCAATGATGCAAAGGTTCTGAAAATATAAGGAAAGGTAAAGGTAGGAAAGAAAGGCAGGAGGGAGGAAGGAAGAAAGGAAGAAAGGAAGGAAGGAAGGAAGGAGGGAGGGAGGGAGGGAAGGAAGGAGGAAGAAAGGAAAGAGGGAAGGAAGGGAGTTAGGGAGGAAGGAAAGAAGGGAAGGAAAGGTGTAGGGTAGAAGGTGTGTGTGTGGGGGGGGAAACAATAAATGAAGTCTGGAGGCAGAAGGCATAGTACTCAGAAGCACTCATTTCTGTAAGTTAATGAACAAGATGTTTTAAATGTAAGCATGTATTTGAAGCTAAGCTCACTTTCATGGATGCAGAACTTTCTTCATTCCCATGCTCCTTTCACTTCAACCAAATGATAAACCAGTAAAAGAAACAGGTGTATGCGGAAAGTAGGTGAACTGGGCTGTGGACATGGCTCGGTGGATAAAGGTACTTGCTTGAAAAGCCTACTGGCCCCAGTTCAGTTCCTCAGCACCCATTTAAAGCCAGATGCACAAAGTGACACATGTGTCTGGAATTCATCTGCAGTGGCAAGAGTTCCTGGTGTGCCTCTTATCTCTCTCTCTTTTCCAAATAGATATATCAAATTATCCGTTTAAAAAAGAAGTTAGGTGAGCAAAAGAAGGTATGGGAAGACCATTCAACTGACCTTTGTACAGCACTACAAAAACAGGTTGGAATAAGAGGAGTTCCTTGAAGCAAGCTCCCTGAGGAAGGATCAATCCTATAAGTTACAGAGAATAAGAGAGTATTTTCTGAAAACCTTTGTAGCTTTATATTTGATATCGTTTAATAATTATTTAGGTTCCAAGAAATGTTCAAAGCTCTCCTATGTATATGCTTCATATAGATTCGTCAAATGTTTCATTTCCCATAAGTCTCATATTCTCTCTCTCTCTCTCTCTCTCTCTCTCTCTCTCTCTCTCTCTCTCTCTCTCTCATTAATGGGATGAAATTTGAAGTTTGCCTGATACAGTAGATCAAGTAAACTAGAGGGGAACACCAGTTGGAGTGGGCATCTACAAGGGAATTTGGAAATAATGATAAAATAATATCCATCATTTTCCCAGCAACTCTTCTATAAAATCATCTCTAAGCTCATAGCATAAATAAACTCAGTTTTCCAAACAGCCCGTGATGTAAGTTCTATTGTTCCCCATTCTTCCTATCTTTAAAAACCAGGACGGGTAAATAACTATCTTCAGCCCTCACAGCTAACATGTGGCAGAACTCTGTGTGGATCCACCAGGAAGCAGACTTACAAGACCAGCCTCTCTACCACACACCCAATGTCTCCTAGAACCACACAATACAAATAAGGAGAGAGCTTGACTTTCATATTGCTCCATTAAGCACATGACTTTATCATGTTATTTATATATGGACACCACAGACAACCCCTGAAATCAAAGAGCTGAAAACAATTAATTTCCCATTAGGAAAACAGTTCAGAACAGGAAGGTGCTGTGAAAAGTAACAGCTATTGATAGAAGACATTTGGCAACATTTTAATGTTCTTTATTTTTGTAGCCATGTCCATATATTCCTTTGCCAAGAGATTCTTGAAAATGAACAGTATTGAACAAATGTGCATGAACTATGATTTGGACTTCATAATTCGATTTGAATTCTTTAAGGGTAAGAACTAGTTCTGCCTTAATTTGTTAATTCCTCACACAGAAGCTGGAATGGCATAGGTTCTCAGCCAATGTACACTCTTAAGTAACTGATGATTCAGAAAAATCTGACCATTGAAAGACAGTCTAGCAGGTGTTCCCAGCCTTCTGACATTACAACACTACAGTGTCATCTACAGAGCTCACACTAGAGAACTGTGCAATGGAATTACAGCATCAAGATCCCAAAATAATCTCATAATGCTTAAAGTAAGCTTTGGGGTTGGACCACATTTGTAGCTATCCTAGGCTGGATGTGACCTGTGAGCTAATGACTGGACACTCGTGGCAGAGGACTCTCTCTCTCTCTCTCTCTCTCTCTCTCTCTCTCTCTCTCTCTCTCACACACACACACACACACACACACACACACACACATACACGTGCTTCCAAGCATCCCTATAAATGTGGACTGAATCTTGTTTCATGGCGCATAGGTGGACATGATCTCATCCCTCTCATTGCCCTGTATGGGGTGGGGGGAGGAGTAGGGCACATTTCCCATCCCATGTGGCCAAACTGTAGTAATAGGACACTTCACCTTGTGGCCCCATGGAACTGACCTATATCTGTAACACATTCCATGTATGTTTCTTCTTACAGTGTAAAACAAGTGAATTTCAGAACTTACATGGTGATAAAAGACAAAAACCAAACCCAGGACAAGCGCAGGACATGTTTTCGAGTTGCTTCTGTGGTGCTCAGAGTGGCATCCTAGAGAAGACAGGGTTCCATACCACTCCTACTCGATGGGGGAACGTATGACGAAGCAGGGAGGGCAGAAGTTTGCCCAGGTCATTGTCCAGCATCCTGAATACCCTTCATACATCTTGTCTTCCTCTCTTCCCAATACCAGAGGACTTGGAAAGCAGACTATGATATACCGTGAAGGGCATGGGAGGTAAAAGGTCATCACTGTCAGTTGTCAACATAAGAAAGGTTGATCTTCTTGACATATGAACCCCCATTCAGCAGTGACTGAATCATACCAGGCCCTGCTATGAGTAATGAATATAATCACCACCCTAACCCTGTAACATACTCTCATACTATAACTTGATTCCCTTTATGTTTTCAAAAATTCTCAGATGCGTTTTTTGATACAGTGAGTTAAGTTTTCTTCATGAGCATGGGTCAAAAAAAACACGTGAAAGTAGGGGGTGGTTAATGGGAAATAAGAAGGGTTTTCATGAAAAGGGCAAGGGAATAGTTGTGAGGGGATAAGATCAACGTACATTATATACATGTATGAATGTATCAAATATTAAAGTTAGAAAGATGAGAGAAAAAGCCTGCTGAGCACCAGCATTTGTCTTTCTCTACTGTGGATGCAATGTGAGTGGATGCCCGCATCTCTGCCTGCCAGGCCATGGTGGACTTGAACTTAAAAGTTCTCTGGTGCAGAGACATTGCTCCCCTTAGCAACAACACACAAGTGGGGGAACCTGGCTGCTGGTGTGCTATTCATAACCTCCTACCCCATGGAACGAACCAGTATGCCCACTGATGAGGATACCCAGTGGATTGGGGACTGGGAGGAGGGACTCGGGGATACCAACTTAATGTTTACTAATACAATGTAGCTAATTTTGGACAATAAAAATATCAAAAATAAAGTACTCTGATGCAAGTCCTTTTTTTGTCCTGTTTACTTACTCTTAGAAAGAGTACTTGGGAAAATGTATTGCCTAACAATATTGTCTAATGATATATTAATATAAAATATTTTGATGTTAATATATTAATTTAAAAAAATTCTTTGAAGTAGACAAAATAAGTTCATTTCTATACTATTAAACTAAGGAGATATGTATTGGGGTAATATGTACAGAAACCTTTAAAATAGTTTTTAAAGCGCAATAAAAATGTGGAAATGACCTACCATACTAATAGTTTCATTAATTTAAATTAATAATGTTAAATAACTTATAGACAGTCAACGTCATAATTTATTTTGTAGTCATTCAAATCATATTAGAGCATTTTTGTTTTGCACAGACTCCTAACAATACATTAAAAAATGCAATAAAGTATGTGCAAATGTATTTGGGATGTATTTGGGATGAATATGTAAGAACATGGAATTATGAGTCATTTTTGTTTTGTTCTTTTGACTACATTAAATTTTCCATTTTGCTAATAAAACTAAGCACTTTTTCCTTTAGTGCTAATTAAAGCAGTTTTTCATTTAATAATGTGTACTCTCTGTTCTCCTTCATGTGCAAAGCTCTGGCAATGATTCCTCCAATGAACAGCACATCTCCAGCATCTTCCTAAGTCTAGAAGGTTGCCGAATCCACTACGGAGGACTGAAATACAGGAAAAAATCAAGCTTGAAGAAATAGAGAGTTGCACCCTAGTTATTTATGTATTGTATGTAGACCCTCATTAACTACAGGATTAGCATCAATCTACGGTTAATAAGGCTTCTAAAATCACATGGTCATCTGCGATACGAAAGTCCTTCACCCACTCAAGGGATCAGATGTTGAGGGTGTGACCAGACTCAAAGTTTCTACCAGTTCTGGGAACAGTTTCATAAGTACACTGACAAAGTGAGTCCTTGCACATGGAGCCAGAGCATAGATCTCAGAGAGATGAGTTATGTAACCCAGAGGAGTGATCCAGCAGAAGATGCTCTGTACTGTGGGAGACAGAATGGCTCATCAGTAGGTACCACCAAAGGATGTCAGGTTTACTAAGATGTGGGGATTCTGTTGCTAGCATGTCACAAGCATTCCCTTGATGGTCAGGCTTCCACTTAAGCATCCCTTCCATACTCTATGGCCCACTTTGAAAATGGAAATTAAAAATCACCAATGCCTCCCCATGGCATTAAAATAAAATCTTAGTCGTACTACCTATGACCATCATTCTCTCCTGCACTCAAATGCCTCCGTCATCCTCTACTTGACATCAAGTTCAAAAGGCAACCTCCCTCGCTGGTCACTCGCCAGCATGGGTCACTTTTACTTCTCCAACAGTCCACCTGTACCATGACACCCATGCACTCTTGCCTGCCTGAGTTGCCACTGTACCATGGGGACTAGAATGCCACTAACCACCAGATGTGCAATCCTCACTGATGGCCAAGTGGGAGGATGAGGGAGGAATGAGAAGGAAGAGGTGAGACAAGGCATTTCGTTTGTTTTCATTTTTAATCAGTATCCCCTTAAAGGCCTCATCCAACAGATCAAAAAGAATGGCCCAGAGCAATCAAGTAACTCACCACTAAGAGTACCAGGCAGTGAGACAAGGCAGAGCAGGGAACACCTGCTGGGTGTGTCCTGTTTCAAGGTCCATTGCTGCAGAGGCATTGATGCAGCATTGTGCTATAATGTTTAAAGTTGCATTACAATGGAATTTTTAGAAGATGGGGAATGCCCGGTGTCTGAAGGTGTCCCCACAGGAGCCAAGAGGGTATGACAGTCACATAATAGTATGTGTGGTAGTGGGACAGACACACACAAGAGAGAGAGATAGAGAACAGAGAGAGAAGAGACAGATAAGAGGGAGAGGATAGAGAAGACAGAAAGGAGAGAGAGGAGAGAGAGAGTTAATTGACATAATTATAGAAGCTGGCAGGCCTTATGTCTGCAGGGAAAACCAGAAGGTTGTGATATTACAGCCATGAGAGAGAATGTCTTCTTTTCCAGGAAATGTCAATGTTTGCTCTTTAGATACATCCACATTTCCAATGACCACAACCTATATTTAAAGTCAGATGGTTACCACATCAAAACAAGATAGTTAACATCATCAAAACGAATTATTCCATGTCCTCAAAGATTCAGGGAACTTGTGGAAGACGGGGAAGAATGAATGGAGGAAGAGAAGGGTGGGGAGGAGGGCTCTGAAATGCTGTCTTCTGAATATAACATGACGGTTACACTCATGAACTCACAACAGCTGTGGTTTCCTGCACAAGACTGAGCCTGTCAATATTTCACCATTGATCAGGGAAGCATGCCAGGGACCCCACACATCCCAGAGCAGCTAATGGCAGCTAATAGTTGCTGGGGATGCAGGAGTCAAGTTCATCAGTGGTGTAGCCACTGGTAAGTTCCCATTGCACTGTAAATAATTTTCCACCCATCAGCATGCAAGTAAACACCATTTTTACTGAATGGGTTGAAAAAGAGAGATGAATGTAAGATGGGTATTAATGGGAAAGAAAGGTGTTAATGGGATGGGGAGATATCAACAAAAGGATAATTGGGGACATTGTGATCAAAGTATATCACACAGGGCAAAAATGAAACCTGTGAGAAAGTGATGAGATCAATAGGGGACCAATCATCACAGCAAGTCAAATAACCCATGAAAGATCAATGGAGACAGACACCAACGATAGCCAACACAACCCAAAGTAGAAGTCCAGAGATACTTAAGATCAATAAAACAGACTTAAAAGTCACCCCCATGACTCAGGGAACTGAGCAGAAGAGGGAGTGGATAGAATGTAAGAGCCATGGTAAGGGAGACTATCCAGAGACATGCCCCCCCTCAGCAACAACACACAAAAGGGGAAGAAATAAAACTGGCTATCTCTGGTGCAGTTCATAACCTCCTACCCTATAGACCGATCCCCAAGGAAGGACCCCAGTGGGACAGAGAGGAGGGAAATGGGGCACAGTCACAAGATTTGATCATAAAATGTATATATTTTTCATAATAAAGATACTAGTTAATTAAATAATAAATAAAAAGAAGAAAGAAAATAATATGGAGAACAATAGAGGAAAATACTCAACATTAACCTCTTTCCTCTGCAGACACAGATACATACGTGCACAGACACCCATACACATGGACTCACAAATGCATGTGTGCACACACACACACACACACGTCTAAGCTTAATCAATATGCCATCACAGATGATAGAAGAGTGAAGAAAAACGTCAAAGTAGAGGAAAGACTAGTTGAAATAGGAGGAGGGTCTGTGGAAGTGGGATGGGGTGGAGGGACGAAAGAAAGTAATGGAAGGGGCTATGATCCAATCACATTCTGTGCATGTTTAAAAATTGTCAATAAAATGTTTTTAAGAAAAATATATACACGTATAGAAATGTCAAAATGGAGAAAAATAAATAAAAATTATAACCAGCAACAGCTGGTTCCTAGCCTGACCAAGTTAATACATCCCCCATCAAATCCTGTCAAGCAAGAAGGCTTCAGTCATTTAGATAATCTGACCTTCAAGGTTTTTCCAGTTCAGAGTTTCTCTGATGACTCTTTCTCTCTCTCCTTCTACAATGTCATGTTTAAATGCTGAGATGCACAGGAAGGAACTAGCAGGAGCAGAGCCAGAAAAAATCAGGTAAAAAATGTCAGCACAATCAGTTCTTTTGCCTTGGTATCTAAATGAATCTTGACTGACAGAAACCTTTGAAGGCTATCTTAGTGAGGAAATTATTAAATCTCGAAGGGGAGATTTCCACGAGGAAGACCCATCTGTGCCTTCTATCACTTCTCATCAACAAATAAGGAGGCTGTCTCATACCCACTCCCCCACCTCTTCTGAGACAAAGCCATCACTTTGTGAGGAAACCATGAGGATTTCTGACACTAAAGTCAGAAAGTTGGATATTCTACTGAAATCAATTCCATGAATATTTATTGCTGATGCAACAGGTAAGGTACAAGGGGGAGATGCACCTAATTTAATGTAGAGTTTGATTCTCATAATAATTGAGTGAGTTGGGACTTATCAGGTCTACTTTGTAGGTGGGTAAGCTGAGACACAAAGAAATGAGCAGAGATGCAATTAGCTTCTAGACCCAGGTTGGAGCTTTTGATGGCCTGTCATTGCTCTACTGAGCCACACTGCCACTGTGAGCTTTGAAGATCTGAGCCTTGCATTGAAGAAACTACTCTGTGAATACTGGATTTGAGGGTGCTGAGCTGGAAGAAACAGGGTGAGGGCTCTGCAGGTCTCCCTGGCACACAGGTGCTTGTAACCACATCTCACTCTACTGCATTGCCTGGAGACTCACTGTGCTTTCTTCCACTCCCTCTTATAGGACAAAGACAGGGATTTCTGTACCAATATCCTCCATAATAAAGGGATGTCTGTGATACTCCATCCACAGCTCTCTCTCTCTCTCTCTCTCTCTCTCTCTCTCTCTCTCTCATCTCCCTGATTAATTCATTTAGAGCACTTTCCAAAGAGTGAAATGCTCTGTTTACTTATTGACTATCTTCCCTGAAAATGGAATGCTACAGATCAGAGACCTTATTCTGTTCAAGTGCTGTACTCCCAAAGTACAAAGAAGACTCCCAATAAACCACGCAAGGCTGAGAGCAGAATGAATGGATGGATGGATGGATTAATGAATGGCAGAGCAGCTATGAATTTGGGGAAAGAGGACAGACAATGCCTGTCCAATTCTCTACCTGGAGTAACTGCTTTGTTCTCAGCAAGGACTCTTTGTCCCCAGTTATACAGCCCTAAATTCCATCTTATTAGGTTTTATATTAATTGATAGAGTAAAAGTTATGTTTAAATTTTCCCCTCCTTGACTAATAATCTTACCACATTGTCTTATAAGCAATGACCTGAGAATTTTCTTTCATGGTGGTGGAGCAATGCTCTCTCCGCAAACTTCTCCCAGTGATTAGCATAAAATAAGTTCTCAGCATATATTCTTCAGTGAATAGGAGAAGCAAAGTGAAAGGGCAAGTCCTTTTCCTTACCTGAGTGCTTTAAAATGCTTCTGATACATTTGATGTCAGTTAAGAATATGGATTTGTGAGTCCCAGGCCCTGGGAGTAACTTCCTCCTGCTCATCCTTTCATGAAGAGCAGAGTTACCATATGATGTCCATGTTATCATCTCAGTCATGAGCTGAGAAGAGTCTTATTTTTATAAAACAGAGTAGGGCATAATGCCAGGGACATTTTTATCATACTGTTAGAAGGAGCAGAAGATATTATAACTCCAACTTGGGAAGTTTTACCACCTTGGGCTGTTGTCTGTGAGCCTCACCTATGACTGCTGCTGCTGTTGGGGGTTACTGTGTGCTGCACCAGTGCCTCAAGTAGGAACTCCCAAGTCCTCATCCACTCCAAAGCTCAGTGAAGCAGGACTACGTGTCTGGAGTAGGCAGTAGCCTGCCTCAGATTCCATGTCTCCAATATGGCCTATGTAGGAGATCCTGTAAAGAAAACTAGCTTCTCCTTTCTGCCCCATCACTTTCCATGCCTCCTGTGAATGGTTTGATCCAGGTGTTCCGCACAAACAAATGTGGTCTGAATGGTCGATTCCCAGCTGATGGCAATTCTGAAATTTAGAAACCTTTCTGGAGCTGTATTGTTGTGGCGGGTTTATGGGAGTTATAAGCCAGCTTCTCCTTGCCAGTGTTTGGCACACCTTCCTGCCACTGTTTACAGTGCTGTGACAGAGGTGATGTCCATCCCTCTGCTCATGCCATCATTTTCTCTGCCATCATGGAGCTTCCTCTTGAGACTATAAGCCAACATAAACCCTTTCCTCCACAAGTTGCTTTTTAGTTGGGTTCTTTTCTGAAGCAAGGAGAAAGCTGACTACAACAGTTTTGGTACCAGAGAGTGGGATCTGTTGTAGCAGCCAGAACCCTGATTCTATGGCTTTGGCCTTTTATGATTTGCAGGAGGAATGTGGAAGGATTTGAAACCTCATCCTAAGAGATGCCTTGCAGTGCCATAAGTACAGCTTCATGGTCCATTCTGTTCAGTTGGAAGTTGGAAGACATGACTGCAGTAAGAACTATGTACTGTGAGGTTTGGCTTATGAGTGTGAGAAAAAACTGTCAGGACTGTGCTAGAATTGCGTGAGAGGCTTCCTGCGTTCTGCCTGCCTGTGTCCTGAGAAATTATGCGGGGTTGCTTTGCATAGATATGGACTGGTGTGAGCAGATGGAGATGGCACAGAGAGAAATGAAATCTCTGGGCTAAAACTGCTGCCCATTCAACTGCAATTGTTGGAGAGATGACAACCATTGAGATTGGGCCATCTGATCTACATTGGGCCAGCAAGAAGAATGCCGACTCTTTGAAGTAAGGAGGCTGAATGCTGAAGGAGGTTTTCTGCTCTTCAAAGTCAGCTTTATTCCCCCCAGGATTAATAAATTTGTAGCCCACCTGGTACTATGGAGTGTAGCAAATGCAGGAAGTGAGGGTCATTGGATTTGCAACATTTTTTTTTCTGGAAAAGGCCGACAGCTGACATCCTGGCAAGAGATGAGCCACACCAGACCTACCATGGAGGATCCACATGGAACCCCGAAGAGAACGGTGGGATAAACAAGAGACCCACAACCACAGCCAATCAGTCAACCCAGGATAAGCCAGCCAGCCAGACACCAACAATTTTCAACACAACCTAAAGCAGAAGAAGTACAGAGGCCCTTAAGACCTCAACAATAAAGCAGCCTTAATACTCAGCCACCATGACTCAGGGAACTGAAACGAAGAGGGGGCAGGAAGATTGTAAGAGTCATGGTGGGGGAGAACTCCCAGAGACATCGCCCCCTCAGTAACATCATACTAAGGTGGATGAAACCAGGCTGACTCCTAGGCTATTCATAATCACCTACCCCATGGACTGATTGAGCTTGCCCACAGAGGAGGATATCCAGCTGACTGGGGATGGGGAAGAAGGACATTGAGGAACTGGGGATAACAACTCATTATTTGTTCATTAAATGTATCTCATTATGGATAATAAAAAACACTCAACTTATTAGAAGGTGAAGGAAATTTTCTTAGCTTTTTAAAGGACTCAGGGAACTGAGCGGAAGAGGTGGCGGAAAGACTGTGAGAGCCGTGGTGGGGGAGAATATCAGAGACTTGGCACCCCTCAGTAACAACACACTTGGGTCATGAGAACCCGGCTGAAGACTGGGCTATCCATGGTCCCCTACCACAAAGACTGATCCAGAAGGCCCACGGAGGAGGATATCCAGCTGACTGGGGATGGGGAGGGGGGGCAATGAGGAATTGGGGATAACAACTCATTGTTGGCCCACTAAACAGTGTAACTCATTGTGGATAATAAAAATAAATAAAAATAAAATAAAAACCACACACACAGGTTAAAAAAAAAGAATTATCAGACTTGGAGTTAGAATTTGATGTTGCCCTGTTTGTTTTAAATCATGTATTGGTTCATTCTGTCTTTGCCATGTCCAATGCTATCTTTTGTAGTGTGAATGTTCTGTGCCATTATGGTTTTTTTATTTTTTAGTATTATGGCTCACTTGAAAGAAAAAAAACTATGGGTACTGTTGGAGTTGAGCTGAATGCATTGTATTTTACATCATGTATCATTTTTAGTTTGTGGGGGCCAGGGGCAGACTACGATGGTTTGTGCTAGGTGTCCCTCACAAACAAATGTGTTCTGAATGCTCAATCCCCAGCTGATGGCAGTTTTGGAATTAGAAATCTTGTTGGAGCCGTACTGTTGGGTGCGGGTTTAAGCGGGTTATAAGCCAGCTTCCCCTTGCCAGTGTTTGACATACCTTCCTGCCACTGTTTGCAGTGCTGTGGTTGAGCTGATGTCCACCCTCTGCTCATGCCATCATTTTCCCTGCCAATCATGGAGCTTCCCCCCAAGTCTGTAAACCAAAATAATCCCATTCCTCCATAATCAATTTTTGGTCGGGTTCTTTTCTGCAGCACTGAGAAAGTCAACTACAACACCTTCCTCTGGTGAAATCTAAAGGAGTTTTCTTGGCCAAGGAGTCTGGGAACTGCATTTCCCATTTCCCACCCCTGGTGGGACAGAACAGCACTTCACAGGCTGCCTCACAGAGATATGACAGACACAGGTCTTCTGCAGCCAACCTGCCAAGGTGCCCGAGGTTTGCATTTCTTACCAGCTGCCAAGTGCAGATAATCCAGCTGGTCTCCAGACTACATGTTGGGTTACACAGCTACCTACAGCAGGTGTTCTGAAGGACAGCTGTGGAGTGAAGAGTCAAGGGAAACCCAGGCACCATCTTGGATGCAGATTTTTCTCCTTGAGCATCAGCCTTCTGATGTTTAAAGTTGAAATAACAATATCATCTCACCTTTCCTGGATGCGGCTTGATCTCAGACTGAAAATTCCTCCAAATTACCAAAAGGTAGAGATTTTTCAGTTTGTTTTCTGAAGATGGTGAGCCAGCTGTTCTTGACGGGAACTAGTCATGGGAATTGTCATAGACAACTAGGTAAGGGAAATCTTGTCTGTCCCATGGAGTTATGGCGGACAGTAAGTCTAGCCTAGTGCCTGGGGCACAAGATAGGTAACTGATAACTACTCTTATGATTGTATATACTGACCTTAAGGGAGATGCTGCCCGTGATGGGTAAGTTTTGATGTCAACTTGACCTTTCAAGTAATCTTGGGTGGATCTCTGAGGATGTTTACAGGAAGGCAGCCTCTCAGTAGGGGGCAGAATGTAAAGAAGCTCAATGAAGCTAGAAGTAAACATCCTTTCCTGTGTGGGCAGTGAGGAAGGAAAGTCCAGAGACTCAGGAAGCCATTAAGTCTGGAGAAGGGTTGTAAGACCCCACCCTAAGGCTATATAAAGGGGAAGAAATTCTCTTCTTGGCCCTCCGACTCTACCCTGTTCTGTGTGTGTGGTGTAGGTGATCGGTTTTTCTCTCTGCTCAGACCTGTGAAAGAGGACCAGCCTCTTTCACTTTTATGGGACTTCTCCTGGATCTGTAGCTTGAATAAACCGTTTCCTCCCATAAACTGTGCCTGGTTTGGAGATTCATCCCAGCAGCGTGTGGCTGACTATGATACTGCCTCAGAAAATATGTAGGCCAGTGCCTGGCACGCATCTCCCCCAGCACATCTAGCCCAAGGCAGCACAGAGGAATGAATAACTTTGATACTGATTGGTTGGTGGCGCATGGCTTTTCACATTATACAAAAAAAAATTAAATAACATTTTAAATGATCTATAAGACATATTTAACATATGGGGTGTGAATTTCCATGAAAAATACCAAGATGACATTAGAAGGATATACAAATGGCCTCCTAGGCAGATGGCTCCAAGTCTCCCTTCCTGGAAGGATATTTTCAGCTGACAAGCAATGTGTCTGCTCTGAACCTGCTGTGTGTTCCTGTCAATGGTCTGCGCATGCTCTTGTCTGTTCATGTTCCTCTAGATCTGAGGGCCTGATTTTTCAGAGGCCTGTCTATCAAAGGACGTCTTTATAAAACATTGCAGGACTTTATTTTCTTTCTGTGCCAACTAGTGCTTTTCCTTAAGAAGGGTATTTGCTAGGACTTCAGATAATCAGTTGGAATAACCATGTGGAGCCACTTAGTCTCAAGATGGAGAATTTATGTCACATGCTTGAACAAAAGACCCCAGAATTTCTCTGAGATGAATGATGTGAAAATGTACCCTGTGAATAAATGCTTTGTTAAAAGACATTAAGGAATCTTGAGATAGCAATAACACCATCTTGTGAAATGTATTATACAATATACTTCAAAAGAGAGAAAAGATAACCATGTAATAAAATGCTAGCATTGGCCTTGGGCAAACTTCTGCAGTAGAAAAAAATGTAAATAAATAAAGCCTCTGTGTCACTTGTCTGGTCTGGACCTCATTATCCTTGGAAAGCTCATTTGTCTTTTTCAAGGCCCAGTAGTTGCTAATATCTGCAACACACAAACAAATACCAAAGACACCCATCCCAGAGGCACGGGAATCAAACAGAAAGGTCTGAATTCCAGCCCCACCATTTCCTAACTAGAAGACTTGGACAAATGAACCGTTTTCCTCTCTGAAAAACCAAGCTAAATAATCAAATATGTTAAGTAAATTGGGCATAAGAGAAGTTTGTCTCCCAGCAGAGAGAGATCTTAAAAAATAACCTAGTCTTTCTGCTACAACCCTTTTCTCTTTTCAGCAGGAAGGTAGTAGGTTAGGCATGCCTAGCTTTATCATGAAGAGATCACAGGATATGTGAACATGCTTTGTAAAGGGCTGGTCACAGACATGACAGGTCATGGTATCATCTGTTTTATTAATTGATTGTCATGGTCTTTGGAGAAGCTGATAGGCACAGGGGTTATTTCCCATGAGTATTTGGGAGCAAGCTATGTTTAGCACTTCTGGAGGTTGCTCATCTGAGCACAGGACATGGGAGGGTTTGCCTGCAGGAACAGGCCATGAGCAGTGCAGTTACTTCAGCACCAGCAGAATAAGGCTATCCTACAATCACCAAATCAAGCTGGTACTGAGGACGCTGTCACAAAATGATCTGGTTAACAGAATTCCTGTCACAGATGTGTTTCTTCTTCAGAAGATTTAGTCAGCATAAAATTTCAATAAACACTCAAACTTTACATGGAAATCACTTGGTATCATAGTAGACTGGTTCCAGGTCACCCTGTAAATGTCAAAAAAAATCTAGGATGTTCACGCCTCTCAAAGATGTAGTTAGTATTTGTGTACAATCCTCCGCATGCTTCAAATCATCTCTAGATGACATAGAATACCTGATACAATGTTGGTGTTATTTAAGTTGTACTGATTGTACATTACTTGCGAAAATGACAAGGAAAATCTGTCAGTGATAGTACAGATTCAATTTTTTGCTTAAATATCTTTATTTAACTTTTAACAATTTCATGCATGGATATATTTTAATCCTACTCATCCCTATCCTCTTCTCTTATCCCTCTTTCACTCCTGCTCAACCCCTTCTTCCTGACTAATTTCCTTCCATTCTTCATGTCTATATTTTGTGACCTACTGAGTGTAATTAGGGTTGTCTGCATGAACACAGGCGGGGTTAATTCTTATAACAATTTTCATACATGAACACACTGTAATTCTCTTCCCATTACCTTCTTTTGTGCGCTCTCCCATGCCGCTGAATCCCCCTCCTTTTAATGATTCCTTCATCTCATTTTTAAATGAATTCTGTGTTGAAATTAATTTAGAAAACTTTGAGTTAAAAAACCCATGCTGGACTTCTCAGAGACTTGGATAGTCCAAAATACACTGTAAATCTACATTTGTGGGTACAGACTTTAGTAGTTCTCACCATTGGGCCCTCCCCCCCCACAGTGCTTCAGGCTTCTTTTAAAACCTGCTGATCAAAGTGTGATTTTTGAAACAGTGGCTTGATTTTGTTGGAAATAAAGATTCCTGGCTCCATCATGGACTTCTTAAAACAGAATGCAACAAAAAGCATGGGTGATTTGAGTACATATTGAAATTTGAGAAGCACTATGTTAGACAATTGCAAACCTTGATTACAAATTACAGAACGGCGATAAAAGAAAGCTTTCCCAAGGAACTTTTTCAAGTATAAATTGAATAATAAGCCCTCTGAATGCTAGAAGTTGAAACCACCTTGGAAACAAACCATTTTAGACGTTTCCAATGTAACTTTTAGGTAGCGTTAGGGGAATCCTACATGAATAGCCAATGTCAAATGCAGAATTTAAGCAGATCTACTCTGGTTGAAGCCAGGAATGGCTCATTCTCTCTTTAATCAGACAACCCTCCCGCTTTACCCAGTGATCCTCACCTGCACCACAGTGATGCTGCCGGTCCAATCCATTCACTCAGGTACATAGTCCAAGGTGCCCTAGAGAAGGGGTGTGGCTCACCAGCATCTCCATAGTCCTTTTTATAATATTTATCATTATTTTGCATACATGAGCATACTTTATTTTGGTCATAATCCTCTCTTATCATCACCGGGAACCCTTCCTAGCTCACATCCCATTAAATCCCTCCCCATTCCAAATATTCAACTCTAGTATTTCTTTCTTTTATCTTTTATCTCTTTCTTTTAATCCTCCTCCATCATCCATTTCCAAACACTCATGGGCTCAATATTGTACAGGCTTGTGGAGGAAATGACAGCAGACTACTGCCTGTGAGGTGATGAATGCACTGGTCACTTCATGTCCAGAAGAAAGTATCCCAAAGCAGTCCTCCCCACCCTCCGGCTCCTATATTCTTTCCCACCCCTCTCCTGCAACGCTCCCTGAGCCTTGGAGGGTGATTAAGCAAATATAGGACTATCTATCTTCTTTCTTCAAAACTACCACGGTAACAGCTCCAAAGAGTATTCCATCTCCTGAATACACACCACCCAATGCCTCTGGCCACATATTTCTTGCCCACTCAGAGCATGTGTGTGTTGCTGGACCCTGATGAGCTAATAGCCATTCTTGGGTTAGAACCCAAGGCAAACCCCACTCAGTCTATCTTGATCTCAGATCTGATAATAACCAAATCCTCAGACAAGGTGTCACTTCACAGTGAAGAAGCCCAGGCAATTTTAAACCTGTGTTCTCCCTTCACAAAGGAGAGCAATAGTTGAGAGGACTTGGCATGTGCAGAGGGGAAGTCATATGAGCTACAGAGTACGGCTGTAGTGTGATGGGGAGAGATGATCCCTTACACCTGATGGCAGGAACTATGGTCCTCTGTGGCAGTACCTTCTGTGAAATTAGGGAAGGCCATGCTTTTGAACCACAATGACTAGGTGTTGGAGGGCTTTGAATTCTGTGACAAGAATTCTGTTTCATAAAGTATATTCCAAACACCAGTTCCTCTGCATGCCTGGAATAGACAGTGCTTGGTGCTGATTATAGTTAGAGCCTGTTTAACATTCTCCCTTCCGGAGACTCATCACACATTTGCATGTTTCTGAAGTTCCAAGGAGTACCCTGGTTTCAGAGACCGTATTTATTTATTTATTTATTTATTTTTAAATATTTTATTTATTGATTTTTCAAGCAGAGATACAGAGAGAGAGAGAGAGAGAGAGAGAGAGAGAGAGAGAGAGAGAGAGAGAGCACCAGAGCCACCACTTTGTGGGTCTGGCATATGTGGGTCCTGGGGAATTAAACCCAGGGCCTTAGGCACTGGAGGCAAGTGCTTTAACTGCTGAGCCATTCAGAGATTGTATTTATAAACCTTTATTTTTATTAATTTCACATACTTTTTCTGACAATGCCTATTGACACCTCAGGGAATATGGTTTGGGAAATAGTATTCTAGACAAAGGGAAAACTTGATTCTCAGCACCCCTGCAAGTCTTCAGCAAGTCTTCAGACCCTCAGCCAGGCACTAAATGCCACTGAGTCCTTTGAGCTTCCAATCGGTCTCAGCCATGATTGTTCATTAGTTCCCCTACTACTAAGCCTTATGATGTATGAGAGCCTTCCATGTAGAATAGTTATTCTCTCAAAGGGTGCTGTTCAGTTCTAATGCTTCCTTTCTTATTTTCAGGCTTATTACATGTTCTTATTCTTTCTTCTTATTAGGACTTGAGAAGTTTAGAAATAGAATAGATTTATATTGTCAAATGATACTGTACAACTTTCAAATTTTCTTCTTAAATTTTTTTAAATATTTTATTTATTCATTTTCAAGCACACACACACACACACAGAGAGAGAGAGAGAGAGAGAGAGAGAGAGAGAGAGAGACCCTTGTGGGTCTGGCTTATGTGGGTACTGGGGAATGGAACTGGGGGCCTCAGGCACTGGAGTCAAGTGCCTTATCTGCTGAGCCATCTCTCCAGCCCTCTTCTTAAAATTTTTGAGTTTGTAGCCGGGCATGGTGGTGCACACCTTTAGTCCCAGCACTCAGGAGGCAGAGGTAGGAGGACTGCTGTGAGTTTGAGGCCATCCTGAGTCTTCATAGTGAATTCCAGGTCAGCCTGGGCTAGAGTGAGACCCTACCTCAAAAAAAAAAAACAAAAAAATTAAGTTTGTATGTCTGTGCTAAATTTCTGACCTTTAAAATGTTTTTGCAAGCTCAGTTTCTTTATTCTTTGATCATCATTACAATAATTCCTTTAAAAATTTTTGTCTGGCAGCAAATTAATTCAAGTTAGAGTTTCTTTGTGAAGAAACACCTATTATATAACAAGGAGATGTTACACAAAATAGAATTTTGGAAATTATTTCATTATGAGAGAATATTCAAACAGTCAATATTACTCTAAAAATTGGTTTATGTTTTTTTTGATAATCAGTGGCATCCCTGAGAATTCGTCAGTTATTTTTTATCATTTCCTGGATATGTGACTGTTATATTGGCAGCTGTAGGTTCTGTTTTATTCTTGTGAAATATGATTGATTTGATGCTTGTGTGTTGGTTTATTTTACCGGGGCTTCAACTGGATGAGACTGTAGCTCAAACACTAGCTCTTGGGTGAAATCTAAGATTTCCCTGTACTTTTGCTCTTCCTCCTGAGTGAGGTTCCCTTTCTTGGCTCCTTCTTCTCACATCTCTTCCCTCGTGCCCCGTCACTGTGTCTGCCTGTCTCTGTCCTTTTATTCTACTGCCCCCCGAAAAAGGTGGATTCATTCATTTGTGATTTATCATTTATTTTGTCTTGTCTTTTTGTTTGGTTTCTAGCCACCCAAGATGGCAATGACTTTAGCCTGAATGAAGCTAAAAGTAGAAAAGCAAGACCCTTACACCAAGCCATTCCATCCCCTTACTAGAGACTGTCTGCATTCATCCCCATCTGGTAAATGTATCTTTATCCATACCATATATTATAGTCATGTGACACATGACTATGACAGGCAGGACCTACTAAGTCTATTGCAAACAAAAAAATCACACTTCCTGTTAAGTTTTTTTTCAGTAAATGCCACAGCAAATCCCAGCCTAGAAGTTAATTTCAATTATTAATAAATACTTATTGAATGACCTTTTTATGTACAATATAGCTACAAGAGGAGGCAGCAGAAGTTGACTGCATGATAGAACTTAGGGTTTCAAAGAGTTGTGTTGGCTTAGATTCTCATCTTAGACAAGGTAAAAGGAAAGTGTTATTGGGTCCCAGTGTATTAGTGAATTTTGTTTTGTTATAATACGATATATGAGGTGGAGTGCTTTGTAACTAAAGTGATTTTTTATGGGCCCACAAAATTTTAGTAGATGGAGAACTTAACCAGCATTGACATCGTGGTGTCTGTCCCTTGGCTGCATAAAAGCACTGAAGAGAGGAAGGAAGGAAACTGGTTACATGCAGAAAAGGGCATGTGTGTAACTGAATAATGAGGAGGGATTCAGGGAGATGTATCAATTACTTTCTTGTTGTTGTGAACAAACTCCTGGCCAGAAGAAAGCAATTTAAGGAAGGAACAGTTTGTTTCGGATTGAGTCCTTCAGGGTTGGGTAGGCATGGCAGGAGCAGGCTACAGCTAGTCACATTGTCACATGAGCAGGGAGGAAATAGAGAAAGCAAACCTCAAGTGGGGCTGGACAGAAAGCCTCAAGCCCATGCCTAATGATCTATTTCATCGAGCAAGGCTCTGCCTCCCAAAGATTCACAACATTCCCCCAAAGCACCACTTTACTGGGGAAGGAATGTTCAAACAGCTGAGCTTATGGATAACATCATACAGTCAAACCAGATCGGAAAGCATCAGGCTTGCTTACAACAATCCAGCAGTCTGCTCTTGTGTGACATACTATGATGTGAGTGTGAGACCATAGCCTAAATCCTCCTTGGGACATACTCACATCCCACTAGGCCCCGTGGCTTACATGTTCCATCACCTGTCAGCATCGCCACACCAGGGACCCAGCTTTCAGCACATGATCCTTGGAGGGCAAATCAAATCCAAATCACAACAACAGGCCAATGGGATCTGTCTCCCACTCCGTCACTGTATGACCTCAGACATGTCATTTTCTATCACAAGGGCTCAGTGTTCTCATGTGGTCCTAGAGGCAGTTCACTATCCTATCTGTGACTTCCTCTTAGGACTAGGGCTCTCTCATTTCTGAAGCAAAGCAGCTAATTCTTGGACTGCAGATGCCTGGAGAGTTGTAATTAGGACATTTTTAATGTTCTTGATTTTTCACGTTCAGGGTTATTAAGTACAACATCAAACTGTGAAGACACTCAAAAGAGGTGTTTCCTCCTCTGTAGTTAACATGTAGCAGCATATTGGTTCTTCTAATTGGGTAGGTCACCAGGGAGACATCTTACCCTTTCACGAAGTGGGGCCAGTGGACAGCCTGGCAGGCCTGGAGGAATGCATAGATATGGGACAAAATTCAGTTATGAACCCAAACTCATTAGGAGAAAAATGTAGCTGAGAAATTAAATACAAGGCAATTTGTTCCTTTGCAGAGAGTGTGATTTTCAGTCAGAGGTATCAGGGTTGACTTTCATTTCACTCCTTATTAACTGTGTCTGAGAAAATTATTTTAACTTTTGAGCATCCATTTCCTCAGGGTACAATGGAGAAAGCAGTCTCTGCCCTGCAGAGTAGCAAATGCTGACTGCCTAGTCCATGGACAGAATTGATATTCCTCCAGTAAGTCAGCTCTGGGCACTGACACAAAGGCATAATGAAAGACAGGTTGGATCCAAAAAGATTTGTGTTCACACTTGGCAACAGAAATGTTCAGCAGTGAGGTAACAGCAAAGATTGATCGCGGACAAGCAGTGAGTGACATACAGGTGTCCTAGCATTTTCATTCATTAGCTTATCAGAATGGGCCTGTAAACCTTCGGGGCCCAAACATTATTTCTTAATTACCCTTGGTCACATTTTAAAATTGTGTTTTGAGCAAGCATCCTTCACAAACATTATTTTGCTCATAAGCAGAGGATAATAATGTGATGAAAATAAGATACTTATGATCTTCCTCATGCTGCCTACAGTTGGGAAAACTGAAATGCAGATGGGTGAAGAGACTGGTCTATCATCTCTTAATTAAAAAGCCACAGAACTATGACTGGATTTCAAATTCATCTGCCTTTAAGCTTATTCTTCTCTTCCTATCCCACAGTTGTAGCAAAAGCAAACCACTGATTATCTTGTGCAAAAGGAAAGACCCTCTAATTCTAAGCTTGCAAAAAGCACTGAAAATTTCCTAGACATTTTAAAACATGAAGTTGCATGTATATATTTGTATGTATGTATATATATATACATATATATATGGGCAACTCAATAATTTTATATATATATATATATATATTCATTTGCAAGCAGAGACAGACAGACAGACAGACAGAAAGACAGAGCAAGAATGAGTGTGCCTGAGCCTCCAGCCACTTCAAATGAACTCCAGAGGCATGCACCACTTTGTGCATCTGGCTTTACGTGCATACTGGGAAATTGAACTCGGATCCTTAGGCTTTGTGGGCAAGTGCTTTAACCACTGAGAAATCTCTCCAGCACCAGAGTTGCTTTTTTTAAAAAAAAACTATTCATTTTTAATATTATATTCCAGACTTTAGTGACCCCCTACATCCCTGCAACTAGTTCTTCCTGTGTTGCCTGACAATCATGATGTACCATATGTCATGGTGGATCTCATTAGTAGCCCAGAAAAAATTCAATCTTCTAACCACTTCAACAATTATGAGTCAAAATTAATTATCCTGCCTCTAAACTGTTTCTTTCAGGCATTTGTCAAAGTGTTTTAAAGGACTGGCTAGGGAAGATGTACCCCCTAGTTTAATAGTTGCAAGATTGTTGTGGGGTAACTAACTGCTTTAATTTTTTAAAAATTTATTTGCAAGCAAATAGAGAGAGAGAGAGAGAGAGAGAGAGAGAGAGAAGAGAGATAAAAGAATGAGCACACCAGGGCCTCCAGTCACTGCAAACAAACTCCAGATGAATGTACCACTTTGGGCATCTGTCGCTATGTGAGTACTGGAGAATCTAACCCCAGTCAGTAGGCTTTGAAGGCAAGCACCTCAACCAATGAGCCATCTCTCCAGCCCCCCTCCCCACCAAACTGCTTTTATTGATTGGTTCTAAAGCTCACACATGGGAGGGAATCAATGCCTGGTGCTGAAAATCTATTCATAAACAATGGCTGAGACGGTCATAGACCCTAGTGGTGTGAACCACTGTTGGTTTTTGACTAAATGGATATGCTATGCTTATCAAATTACCCCCTAAATTTTTATATTAAGTTTATGCCCACATGTTAGTGCTGCTCTCACCATTGAACAAAGAAATTTCTTGTCACAGAAGATAGTGAATACTGGGAGACTCAAAGCTCACCAAGGGCTGAGGACAAGTGGTAGCTCTCATTGCTTCTACAAGACCCGCACAATATTGAGTCCATCATCATCCCATGTGGATGATGGAGGAGGGCAGGCAAAAAAAACTTACATTGTTTTTCTTCTCTACGTTGTCAGTAGACAGCCTTCTCCACTGCGTCCAAAGAAAACAAACAAAATACATATGCTGATCAAACCAACTGCATTCTACATCACCTCTTGATGGAAGTGTGCATCCATGCCCCATCTCTGCAAGATCTTTGGGGCTCTTAATGTCTTGAGTTTTACCTATAACCTCTGTCCCAATGTGCTGATTATTCTTACCACCTTAACCCTCTCTCTCAAAGCATGCCATATGATTTTAGAATTACACACCTGAACTACTTCTCACTTAGCATTTCCTTTTGATAGCCGGTATTTTGAAACTGCAGTTCATACATTCTTAATTCATCCAGTCCTCTATGGTAACGGCACAGGTCTTACCAAAGAAAGGCTATAAATATGTTTACTTTAATTTCTATTCCTGTCAAAGAAGCTTCACAAATTTACACTTCTTCAAAGTGCTTAAAAGTACCTATGACTCTACATTGTCACTTAAACTTTTGGTATTATCCTTCCTTTAAAAAGGACTTCACCAATATGATGGATCAAAAAAAATAGCTATTTCCTAATTACTAGGGAGATAGGAATAGAGGCTTGATCACATCTCCATCTGTTTACTTCACCATTTATAACTTCTCCTCTGCAAATTGCTGCTTTAAGTGGGAAGCTGATTTGCCTTATTGCTGCATTTGAGAAGCTTACATATTATGTGGTTCAATAATATGTATCTCTAGCTCCACATCTCCCTTCCAAGATATACCAAGAAGGTTTTTATTCTATTATTTGACTTTTAACTGTTTGAGGGGCCTTTGGTAATCCAGATGTCTTTGGTATTCATGTACTAGTCAGACAGACCATTATATTTTCTTTATGATCCTATATCTTATGAGTCATTTAGAAAGTTTTACCGATCCCAAATTCCTCCTATATTACCTTTAGTATTGATTTTTTTACACCCAGTGGAAGTAGGTTATTGCACATAGTCTGAAGTATCTCAACGCAAGTAATTAAGTTATCTGTGTTTTCCTCACTGACTTGCTATGCCAACTTTTGAAATTATTAAATTCCCATAGAATCATCGATCTGCATTTGGACTCTCAAAAGTTACAACTGATCCATTTGTCATTTTAGCAAAAAATACTGTGTTTATCCAAGTGGAGGTTACATAAAAAGAATATAATAGCACTCAACTACAGTGCCTTAATCAAACAAAGATTTATTAATGTATTACAGCAAGTCCGCTGGTGGGAAGCCTCAGTCACACATGGATCAGGAGTGCTATCCTTGGCAAGAAAGGCAATGCCTGCAGACTCACATTTTTTCCAAGAGATATATGCTGACAACAATCACCATTGACTACAAATGAGTTGGGCAGATGCCTCACCTAATTACAATATATACTGGAAAACTGACATATATAGCTTTCCAGTCTGCACATCTGAAGAAAAGAAGAAAGATAGACAAGACATATAACAAGAGGGCAAACCTACATGTTGGCACATTTATAGTACTTGAATACAGTTTTCAACTACTAAAGCTAGTTAATGTTACTGTTTATTTCAAATATTTTATTTATTCATTTTTCAAGCAGAGAGAGAGAGAGAGAGAGAGAGAGAGAGAGAGAGAGAGAGAGAGAGAGAGAGAGAGAGAGAGCACCAGGGCCACCATCTTGTGGGTCTGGCTCATGTGGGTACTGGGAAATTGAACCTGGGGCCTTTGGCACTAGAGGCAAATGCCTTAACTGCTGAGCCATCTCTCCAGCCCTATTTCAAATATTTTTGCAGCTAGTCCTGTTTTCACTTTTGAGATATATTTGTAAATCAGTGTAATGTATATGATGATACCATTTTCAGATCTCCCCCCCCCCTGCAAAATCTCCCATGGCTTTTGCTGATATAGCTAACTACCAGAAGATTAAAACCAGAACACTTCCAGTTAATGTACACAACCTCTGGTGGAGAATTCCAATCAGTCACAGATATACTCAGTTTGGAGATTCAGATCTTCCTTCCCTCTCTCTTCTAACAGATATCAGAGCCTGAACTGAGTCAACAACTCATATTCCATGAGCTACAATTTTATTTACTGCAGGATTTCCTTCAATACACTTTCTTCATTTCTCATCTATTTTGTTTCATACTACTTGGAGTTTAGAACTGATAAAACTCCACTGGGACTTCTTGGAGACAGTAGAGACAGGATGGGGCTTGGGAACTGGATCACTCTTCGCCCAACTAGCAAAGGAGGTAGGATCCTCTACAGAACACGAAGTTCAGAGAACCTCTACTGTAAGTGGAGGCTGAGTTGCTTAAGAGTTATCAAGTAAACAATGACCTGAAAAAATTCCCTGTGCTTTTTTTCCTGTTGTGATAATTCAGAAATTTGAAAGATATTCGGACCAGGACTATAAAATTTCATATTTGAAAGAGATTAATAAGTTATATTAAAGCCATGCAGGGAATTAATGAGAGAGTCAAAACTATGAACAGTTACATGTTCAGTGTGGAAACTAAAGTAGAAGCTCACACAGAAACCTTTCTCTCTGAGGTCCAAGAGGAGTGACAACTGAAAATCAGGCTCTAAACCTCAAAGAGTCATAACGTTCTGTAGAGATCAGAGCACTGGTTGGAAAAATCTGGGCTGGTGACAATATCACAGGGATATATGGATGTGTGTCGGAGAAATTTACCTTTGCAGACAACATATGACTAAACAACATCCCACACCCCCACATGAATCACCTTTCCAGGAAAGGAGGATGTTACAGAGACTTCTAGTAGGAGTCTGTGGCTTATAGGTAAATACATATGGTGAAATCTCAGTGTGATTTAGCTAACAATATGCTGGGCCTCATAAAAGAGAAAAGAGCTCATATAACAAAGATGCTCACTTTTGAGAGATGGCTTTGTCAGATATCAGGTTCTTGTCTGGCACTCTGTTAACTTTGGATGTATTCACGCTTTCTAGCATCCAGACCTTCTGATGAGAAATCTGTTGATGAGCCACTTCTCTCTCCCTTAAATCATTTCTTTCAAATTTCGATCATAATGTACCTTGGTGTAGGTACAATCAAGTTTATCCTGTCTACATTTTGTTGAGATTCTTAGAAGTTTATGTTCATTTTTTACCAAATTGAGAAGGTTATACTCATTATTTCATCAAATAATCTCTCTATCCTCTTTTCTCTTCTTATTGAATCATACAATTCATATTTTGTTGCTTGTGGGGGTTTGAATGTAAATGTTTCCCAGAGGCTCATGTGTTTAAATACTTAATTCTCAGGTGTTGGTGCTGTTCTGGAAAGCTGTGGAACCTTTAGGTTGTGAAGTCTTGCTGGAGGAAGTGTGTCACTGGGGAGTGGGCATGAGGTGTGACAGCTCAGTTCCATTGCATCCTGTCTGCTTTTTCTTCTCCTTCTCCTCTTCCTCCTCCTCATCCCTTCTCTCTCTCTCTCTCTCTCTCTCTCTCTCTCTCTCTCTCTCCTCTCTCCTCTCTCTTTCCATCCTCCTTGCTGATGTGACTACATGATGTCAGCTTCTTGATCCTGCCATACTTTTGCCACCATGATGGACTTTATTCTTTGGAATTATATGCTGAAATAAACTCCTTCCCTAAGCTGTTTCTGGTCAGGAATTTTGTTCCAGAAACTAGAAAGTAACTGATCAAATGTTCAAAGGTCCTTTTAGATCTGTTCACTTATCTTTATTTTTCATATTTGTTGATTTCAGTTGTATAATTTTCAAGTACATTGACTTGTTTTTATTTCTGTTTTGCAAAACATCTCTTGGATCTCGAGTGAAATTTTTATGAGTTGTATTTTTCAGGCTCAGAAATTAGTTTCAGTTCCTGTACATATGTTCTGTCTCTTCAATGATGTTTCTACATTTTTCATATATTGTTTATCTCACTTTGTTCTGCCTTCTTTT
>PVHP010007886.1:0-55196 GCA_004024765.1 Zapus hudsonius
AATCCAGTCTCTCTTTGCCCCAGGTCTGGGGAACCTTCTAAAGGAGAGGTTCCTCCAGTTGCTGTGAGCCTGTCTCCACCCTGTCTTGCTATGAGTGGTGTTGTATGAGAGAAGCACCTTTGAATGCAGCGGTGGAAGATGACCAGAGTCAGGCTGTGGGTCCCCTGCTTTTGCACTCTGTGGCTCTCAGGCTGATCCCCTGCCCTTCCCATCCAATGTGCAGCAAAGTGAGCGAAGCCTTGTCCCAGGAAGCTGGGCTCTGTGGCATCTAATTAGGCTGCAGCGGGAAGGAGATGCTGGCTTAGTCAGAGGGGCCTCCAGGGCTCTGCTTAATGAAGGAAACAAACTTTAATTGACAGAGGAGAGTTGTGGGCAGGCACAAGGCCAAGGAGAGAGACCAGCTTGAGCCAGGAGGGTATGGTATAGTCACCACAGCCATAGGGTCTATTGACAAGACAACTCTACAGCAACCTCTTGGGGTCTCAGAGGGGCCTTCTGAGAAGAGGCCTACCTCCCAAGGCAGAGGTGAAGCCCAGGGGAGGTCCCTGGAGCTCAGGCTCAGGAAGGGATTGAGCCTGGGCTTCTATGTTCATCTCCACGGTCCTCTTCATCCCGTGACTCGGAGCAGTGCTGTCCCCTGCCCTTTGCTTTCCACCCCTCCAACCACTACAGATACTCAGGAATCTGTTTTTCAATTTTCAATTTTTTAATATTTTTATTTCTTTATTTGAGAGAGAGAGTGAGAAAGAGACAGATAAAGAGAGAGAAAGTGAGTGTGGGCACGCCAGG
Organism: Zapus hudsonius; assembly: GCA_004024765.1. Lineage (NCBI taxonomy): Eukaryota > Metazoa > Chordata > Mammalia > Rodentia > Dipodidae > Zapus > Zapus hudsonius. The sequence goes on from PVHP010007886.1 coordinate 790, forward strand.
GCCTCTAGCCACAGCAAACAAACTCCAGACACATGCTCTGCTTTGTGCATTTGGCTTTATATGAGAACTGGGGAATGAAACTTGGGTCATTAGGCTTTGCAAGCATGCTCCTTTAACCACTGAGCCATCTCTCCAGGCTAAGAATCTACTGGGTTTGTTGTTGTTGTTTATTTTGAATTTATCACAAAAAAAGAAAAGGAGGTGACAGCGTCTAAAGACACTTTTATACTACTTCTTGCTTCCCAGGGGCCAAGCTGAAGTCCCTGGCTTTACACAAGACAGCACAGGCATGGAGGGAAGGGTGGGAGCTGTCAGAGCCTTGCAGAGCTGAGGCACCCCAGAGATGCAGGGAAGCTCGGAGAAAGGAGAGGTTTGGCCAGGACTGCAGACAGAAGAGAAGAGCCAAGGCTCTGTCACGGTGTGGGGGAGGTGACTAGATCTCTCACCTCCTAGCCCACCTCTGCCTTTGCCTAGCGGGACGCAGTTTCCCCATCTATGGGAAGAGGATGCCCTGACTGACCCTTAGGACCCAAACTAGTATGTTTCTGTTCACTGAGGTACACTGCTCCAGGCACCCAAAGGGCACTTGGTACACATTGGTTGAATGAATGAAGCCAAAGCCCCTTGGAGAGGCCATAGAGTGCCCCTTAGTGGCAGGGCTGAGGTAAAGGCAGGGAAGAGCCACAGCTTTGGACCGGGATCCTGTCATCCCCAGCATCAGATCAGCTGCTCTCCCAGGTACCAGAGCAGCAGGCAGGATCCTTTATAAACATTTATCCGAGTGCATTTGGGCCCATAGTTCTAGAGGCTTGGAAAGTCCAAGATCAAATTACTGAAGGACTTCTTGTTGCTTCCTAACAGCTCAAAAGGCACCACTTGGTATAAAAGAAGGAATGAGAAGCCAGGGAAGTGACACTCCAGTGAGAAGGTTACTTTGTTCATGAGGCTGGAATTTCATGACCTTGACTTCCCATTAAGTCCCACCTCCAAACACCATTGCAGTGGGGGTCAATGAACTTGGGAGGGGCACTTTCAAACCATAGCACTGGGAATTAGCCCTATGTAGCCACAGTGACAAGCTGTTACTTCTGTGCAAGGCTGAGGCAGCTGGGAATGAGAGATGTGACTTCCTAAGGGCTTCCCCGGCTTTCTTCCCCCAGAAAAATGTTACAAAGTCCTAGGAAAACAGACGTGAGAATTCATAGATTCAGAACATGTGTGCAGCTGCTAGGCACACCCTGTGTTGCCCTGAGGGTCCAGGTCTCCCCTCAGCCCTCTTCCTATCCAACCTTCACAAACTCTGTGGCGAGAGGTGACGCCTCCACAGTGACTGCCAAGTGGCATGGCATGCCTGGCTCATGTCCTTCTCCCTCTTTTCCCTCCCTTACCAGAAAGAACTCCCGACTACAGTTCAACAAGGTGAAGGTGGAGGACGCCGGGGAGTATGTCTGTGAGGCTGAGAACATCCTAGGGAAAGACACGGTTCGAGGCCGGCTCCACGTCAACAGCGGTAGGTGGCCCCTCAGGAAAGGGAAGGGTCCTGGGGGGGGGACATTAGCAGAGTAGACTGGTTGTCCCCTGGCCTTCAGAAGGCCGGCACGTGATCCATCTTGCACTTGACTTGCCTCCCTTCTGCGGCTGCCATATCAAGCCCAAGATCTCAGCCGATTCAGAGAAATGCAGTCGAAGCATAAATGTTTAGCTTTGTTATCTGGGTCTGGAAGAGCCGCCAGCTCTCATTTTAAATACCCTGAAAACTAAATATTTTGAAATCAAGAGGTGGGGGTAGAGGGAAGGATATTTTTAGAAGGCAATTATGGGAGGCTGTGCTGCCAGGAGCCAGCCTGGGGGAGAGACAGGCCTGGGGCGTGTGCAGGCCGCCTGCTGCATTGCAAGGCACCTGAGCGCAGGCCCCAGGGTGCCTGTGGGGCCCTTGGACCAGCTTCTGCTCAGGGATGGCAGACAGGACCCTCAGGCCCTCCCTCCTGGAAGACTTACAAGGCGCCTCTTGGCTTCTAGGCTCTGTAGTGGTCAATGCATAGCAGAACAAGGGGCGCCCTCCTGCTGGGCCCTCACTTAGCCTTGACTAGAAGTCACCTCTCCTCCCTGCCAAAGCTGCTTCTCCCCAGGCAGTGCCCCCCACTCGAACCCCGCCCTCTCCACCCCACAGCACCCACAACTCCCCAGCATGCATTCTCTCCAGCCTTGCCCTGCTTCCTATGCCCGATGTGGTCTACAGGAGAGCTGGTGGCATTCCTGCCGTGACTCTTGACTGAAAGCCAGCCCAGACCCTGTCTGCCCTGTACCGATGAGGGACACCCCAGACCCCCAGCCTCAAGCTCCTTGGGCTCCCATGCCATGTGTCTTCATGCCCTGGACTGTCTGCTTTCTGGATCTTTCTCACTCCTATCCCTTTCATTTCATCCCCACCTCAAGGGCACCTGTGGCTTGGGCTTTACTCCACCTGCGTGCAGAGAGCGCTGGCCTTTTTAAGTGCCCCATTCAACCGTACTCACCTCAGGACAAGGACCTGTTCTCACCCACCTGACCCCAAAGAGCCTTGTTCTTCCTCCCAGATCTCCTTCCTCCTTGACCACCAGTCCACTGAAGTGTGACTCTCAGCTCAGACCCCAGTCCTGGGCTGCCTCTTGACTTCCCTTGATGTGATGGCCTCTCTCCAAGGCCCCTAGCCTTAGGCCATTCCTCAACACCCATACTCTTGCTGAATTTGCTCTGTGGATCTGACCATCCTAGCAGAGAGGGAGTTCCAGGAGGTGAGGGGGACAGGAACAATGCCTCTCCCTGAGCCAGGCTCCACATTTTCACAAGAACCTTTCCTCAGGCTCAGGATGTATTTTATAAGTAATGAGAGGAACAGAGAAGTTAGTTATTTTACCCAGAGTCAAACAGCTAGAGCTACACAGTGTGATGACTTATCCATGGAGCTCCATGGATATATGTCTAGCTTGTTTTCCACTCTGGTCAGGGCCTAGCATAACGCCTGGCTCACAGTAGGTAAATGTTATACTAAAAGAACAATCTAGAGCTTAGGATTTAGCTCAATGGTAGAGCGCTTGCCTAGCATGTGCAAGACCCAAAATGTAATCCCCAGGACTAAAAAAAAAAAAAACTTAAAATAATTCTAAGCTCTTTCCTGCCCCTCCCCCCACCCAACCGTGTCCTGATCTGTGACCCCACTGCACTCAAGCTGTCCCAACCTTGGAAAAGCAGGGATATGCCTGCTGCCACCTCTGTCTTAATGAACAGACATCCCTTGATCCCTTAGATTTGGGGTTTCCTGTTTTATTGGTGAAGACTTTCTTGGTTAGAACTGACAAAAACTCAATTTAAAATCTACCTTACAGAATTCACTTATTGGCTTATAAAGCTAGGAAGTCAGGCGCTCCTGCTGGCCCAGCATAGCAGGATGGGCCAGGGTACTGCCTTCCATTCTGGGTTGGCCTCCTGCTTGCCTGCTGTGGAATCGCAGTTTTGGGGGGTGTGGGGTAGGAAGAGGAGGCCTGGCCTCAAACCCTTCCAGTTTCTATGACCCCGCCTCTCCCCCTCTGCCTCTGTGTCCATCTGGGCAGACGTGAGGATGGGTTCTAGTTGACCCTGCCAAGGTCACATGCCCACCTGACCCTGTCACTGTGTTCAGGAAGGTGGGGTGCCATCTTTGCCAGGCTTATGTATGTGCAGGGGGACTACAGAGGGGAAGAGCACCCTGAATGATAGTTCTGTGTGACCACTGGAGAGGGGAAGGCCATAGCTGTGCCCTCTGCTGCGCAGAGCCAAGGGTCTGAGCCTCTCTGGGAAGCTGCACTCTAGCCCATGTGCGGCTCCTGTAGCAGTCCAGGCTCTGGTCAGCCTTTGGGCTAGCCTCCGAGTGCAGGCAGAGCTGGGGTCCTGTTGCATTGCCCACAGGCTTCAGTGCCCCTTGTCCCAGCAGCCTGGCAGGAGAGCAGAAAGCCAAAGCAGTGGAAAGAGGAAGGGGTTCAGTCTAATCCCAGCTCTGTCCCGCACCCTAGAGCACGCTTTTCCATAGCTTTCTCCTGGTGAGCTGAGCTTTGTGCTGGTCTCTTTCAGCCCCTTCCTTTCTCTTGAAATTCTGCAATTCTGAGTTTGATGCTGAGGCTCACCTCTGTGCACCCCACCACCATGCACACACAGTCCACACCTCTTCTGCTTCCGGCTGCAGTCCATGGCAAACAAGCCTACTCTCGGTGTGGTCAAGTGGACAGGGCCACTGCAGGGAACGCAAAGGCCCTCACTGGGCACATTTTCCCAGGCAGGATGCTTGGGCTCCTTGTTTACTGGCGGAACCCAGGAGACCTGCAGCAACCACACCCTGAGGAGGGGGTGGAGGGCAGGCAATGGGCAGCCATGCCTGCCCCCGCTGACTCATCCCAAGGTGGGTTGGTGTGGCCCGCCCAGGCTCCAGGGAAGCTGTGCCACAAGGGTAGGGCATCAAAGGGCATCGCCCCACTCTTGGACGGCTACTACCTCTCTGTTTGGGTGGAGCTCCTGCCTCAGATCAGAGGGCTCCTTCCTTGTAGCGACAGCTCTAGGGCTCACAGGGGCTTCCAGCCTCCTGGGAGGACGACTTCGAAGAAGTTTGTGGAGCTTGTAACAAATCATCAACTTAGTCCTCAGAGAAACCAGTTGTCTGTCCCAGGTGAAAGGGATCTCAGGAAAGTCCCCAAATGCCAAGCAGAGGACAGGAAGTCCTGGGTGTCACAGGACCACAGGAGTCCTGGAGAGGTCTCCAGGCCTGACCCCTTCCTGAAGCTTTAGAAAGAGAGCTTTGAACACATCCACATGTGTACACATACCCTTATATGATCTGCAAGCCATATTTGGCATGACCCCGCTTTAAGCTTCAAAGAGGCACAGCCTGGGTCCCTAACAAAGTCCTTCAAGTGGGAAGAAGCTAAAAACATAGGATTAAAAATGTGTGCCATTCCCAGCTGACAGAGGGGACAGCTAAAGCAAATGAGCCAAAGGAAGAGGGGTCTACCACTCAGGCGAGGCCAGAGCCTGGACGGGTGGAAGTGATGATCTGGACCTTGAAAGAGAAGCAGAGGTTTACCCAGAAGCAGAGAGGAAAGCAGTTCCAGCCAGAGCAGCCTCGGCTCTCAGCTCCACTCTGGGTCCATCTTCCTGTGCAAGGACCTGGATCAGTTCACACCAAGGCACTGATGACAACTGCTTCCTGAGTTTTTCCCTTCTGGACATTGTTTAAATTAGTTTTCTTGAGATATAATTTACATATCATAAAATTTGCCCTTTAAAGTATGATACAGTGGTTTTCAGTATTGTCACCACATTACGTAACCATCACCACTAATTCCAGAACATTTTCATCACCTCCAAGAGAAACCCCATACTCATTAGCAATAATTCGCCACTTCCACCTCCCCCTCCAGCCTCTGACAACCACTAATCTTTGTTGTCCTTATGAATTAATTGACTTACAGTAGACATTTCATATAAATATATGTGGCCTTAACATGCCTTCAGGTCCATTGGTGGTGTATCACGTATAAGTACTTCATTCTTTGTATGACTAAACAGTATTCCAGGATATGAGTGTGCTATATATTATTTACCCACTCACTTACTTGAATTGTTGAAGTATATGGATGATCTCCATATGGCTGTTATGTATATTTCTGCTATGGACATTCATGTACAAGTTCTGTACGTGCACATAGGTTTTCAATCTTGGGGATAGACCCACAAGGAGAATTTCTAGAGTATATGGTAATTTTTGGTTTGATTTTTTTTTGTTTGTTTGTTTGTTTGTGAACAACCAGATTAGTCTCCTGAGCAACTCCACCAGTTTACATTGCCTTGTCGGATCTTTATCTTTGCATTCTAGCCCTTCCAGTGGGTGTGAAGTGGTGTTTATTGTGGTTTGCATTTCATGTCCCTAATGACCTCCCAGGAATACTTGCGTGTAACAGCAGACAACACTTTACAGGAAAGATATCACCATCTGCCAAGTATACCAGACTAGCCCCTGGGACAGCAGCAGAGGGCACTTTCCCCTAAAATATCAGTTACTTATTTACTGATTCATGTCATAAGCATGTATTGAGCACCCCTTATCTGTCAAGCACTCCTCTAGAAATCGGGGTACAGTGAAACATGACAGAGATGTGGCTGGTGACCTAAGGGGAGGTGGGGATCTGGTGGGAAAGGTGCTGACAGCTCACTTGGTCTTTAGAATAAATGCCACAAGCCTATGGATGTGCAGATAAAGACCAGGAGGAGTCTGGCCCGTGCGAGACGCTGTCTGGAACACTAAAACTTGTAATGTCCTGGGCAGGAAGGTACCTGGCATGTCAGAGAGGCTGGGCTGAGGTCAGTGGGGTATCTGAGAGTCATCCAAGTGGAGGGGTCAAGGGAGCAAGCACCCTCTCACTTAGACCCCCTATGTCACCTCTGCTTCTCCAAATATGGGGAAACAGTGAAGAAACACAGACACTCTGACTAGGGACTGCAGGCAGACATGTGGCCTTGCGACCTTCATGTGCCAGGCCTGTATGATGACATCCGAGTGTGACACACCTCCCTGCAGTGTGGCCTCTCCATGAGTACATTCAGGCTGTAGTGACTTGGGAGGCCTGGGAAGGCCTCTGACCACTATTCCCCGGCACCTTCTGTGGCTAGCTCTCCCACTGCCCTCCCACTGGCCTGTCTGGATCACAGTGTCACCCCCGTGATGATGTGGTGTTGGCATTCCAGGCTGAGTACACCACAGCCTGGCAATCTCCATCTCTCTCCAGTTGTCCTCTGCCTCCCAAGGCCTCAAGACCACAGAGACAAATGTGTGCCGAGCCCAACTGTGCAACTGTGGTCCCTGCCAGCTGTCCACTGCTCATTCAGCCTGGGCGGAATAACCATGAGACCCCAGCAGCAGGTGGCCTCTGCCACCGTGACCGCAGAGAAGTGCCATGCTGGGTCTGGTAGGCCAGGCCAAGATTCCTCTGGCTTAGCCAAGGCCCACAGGAGGCCCCAGGCTGCGTCCACATCATGTTTGCATTCGTTTGCTCACGTCAAGCCTTGATGCTGACGTGTTCTTTCACAAGGGACTGTGTATCTGGAAAGAATGCATGGCTAGGGGATCAGGAGCCCTGAGGCTTTGTCATGGCCCACACTGTGACTCTGGACAGGCACTCTGCCATTCTCTTTCCTCACTTCTCTTTTGCTACATAACCAAAGGGCAGGGCAACCTCGAGAATCTGCCCAGGACTGGGGCCTCATAACTTGTAGACATGGTCACCTCACTTGTTTCTCTTTTCTGTCCCTTTCTCCGTTTCCTGGGTCTCACTGACCCAGAATGGAGGCAGACACCAGTGCAAAGCCTCCTCTCTCTGGCCAGCATGTGGGTCCCAGCTGGGTTTGCGGTAGAGCCTTAGAGAGCAGGGGTGGGGCCAAGATGCCAGCTCAGCAGCAGGCATGGGGTGGAGGGGAGGGTGGAAGCTGGCCCTGCCCGCTGGGTTTTATCAGCGAGTTCCTCAGACATATACAGAGGCCTGGCTGTGTGTACACTCCCAGTCCCCGCGCTCCATCCGTCTCCCTACATGTCTAAACACTGAAAACGCCAAGTGCCTGCCTGTTCCTTCCTCCTCCTCCTCCTCCCCATTACTGAGGGGAGCAATGAAGACTGACATCCCTGAGCAGATAGGCCAGCCAAGGTGGGATGGGCAGAACTGAGAGGCCCTCTGAGCCCCAGAGTGCAGGCGAGGAGCAGGAAGTCCTTTTTGGCAGAGCAATCTGAATATTCAGTGTAGAGCATTACCTTACAGAAGAAAACTGACATTCCCAGCAAGACTTCATTTGAGGCCAGCATTCTGGATGCTGTCTCTTGATAAGGGAGCTGAGCTTTCACTTGCTTCATTTTCAGTTTTCAGACAAGTTGATCGATCAGATATTCAGTCCGAGTCAGCAGCCTGAGAGCCCAGTCTTTCTCTCACCCAATTGTTACATCACCGCTGCCCCTACCCCATTCCTCCCCCAGCCGCATCTCCTCCTCATTAGCCCAAAGTCCATGATTTATAGCATAGCCTGGGCTGTCCAAGGCCTGGAGGCTCCTCCAGAGGCAACTGTGATCTAGTGTGGGGACATGAAGGGGCCCCTAGATGCTTCTAGAGACAGGGAATATGTCCTTTGGAGCATTCCAGCCCAACCCTGGAAGGAGGAAGAGTGGAAGATAGTTTCTCCATAACTCTCTAGATCTCAGAAAATGTCAATGTCCTTTTGGTGGCCTTGTCCTTGACTCCCCACTCCCATCTGGCCACCCCTGTTCCACCATGAGAGCCTGAAGAGCACCATTTCCCATACTGAACATCAGCAACTCCCTGCCCCCATGGAGACGGTGGTTGGGGCTAAAAGAGCAACAAAGGAAGCCGTTTCTGCTCTTCTTACCCCTTCTAAAAAAAAGTGAAAACCTCCCTGGTCTTTGGAGGCTTGCCCAAAGCATGGATGCAAGGATCATGTTGGGAAAACGCTCAGAGCTCCTGACAGCTTCCCATCAGTTACCTAGTTAACAACCAAGAGGTACCCCCAGACCTTCCCTCCCTAGCATTCCAACAGACTCTAGTGACCATCCAGTGCTGAGACGAAGCCCAGAGATGGTCTCAGTGAGTCACTAGCCCATGTCTCTCATAACTCCAGTGAGCACCACCCTGTCATCATGGTCGGGACACGCCCGGAAGTGCAACGAGACGGCCAAGTCCTACTGTGTGAATGGAGGTGTGTGCTACTACATCGAGGGCATCAACCAGCTCTCCTGCAAGTAAGTGACCAAGGGGAGTGGGCACGGCCAAAAGCAGGGGAGGAGATGTGGGGGGAAGTGGAGGGCTCCAGGAAATGTGGGTTTCAAGCCAGTGGGAAGGGGGCCTCAAGGGGCATAGACAGGAAGGGCTACCCCACTTTCTAGTCCTTTCTAGACTCTAAGAAGATGTCATCTCTAAGGGGCACAAGGGCTCCTGTAGACTCAGTTTCCAAGACCCCCTACCACACCCTCTCCTGTTGTTTACCTCTCACCAATACCCTACAGGGAGGCGGGGATGCCAGCCTAAGACACTGGGCACCTCTCTCTCCCTCGCTCTTTCTCTTTCTTGCTCTCTCTCTCTATTGCTATCTCTTTTATTCTTGCTTTCTCTCTTATTCACTCTCTCTCACTTTCTTCCCCTCCCCCACCTTGCCTTTCTCTTCCTCCTTCCTTTCCCATCTCTCAGCAACTCTCCCAATGTGTTCTGAGTGAACATGTCCCAGCTGCATCTTCCCCAGTAGTGACAAGTCTGGCAAGGTCAGTCAGGGCGCAGGCTTCAGGATCCTTGGCACCCAAGGGTCCCACCCATGTGGTCTAGAGGGGAGAAGAGGTGTATTCCCAGAACCCAGTGCTCACCCAGGAACTGGTTCTTTCCCTGCTCCCTGGAACCCCAGTGGCCAAGAATGCCCTTGGTGTGGCCTGCACCCTTCCAGCCCCAGCCCCTCTCTATGGGATGAGGGCACTCCAGCAAGGTCACCATTCTGCCTGTGGCCCAACGGAGGAGGTCAGGGTGGCCCCAAGCAGGAACTCCAAGGAGGTCAGGAGCCCCTTCTCCCTGTACTGCAGCCATCAGGAGTAACCAGGGAGGGTTTGTTCAGATCTTCTGGACGGACTCTCTGGATGGGTGGATAAGAAGGAATGGTGGAGCTTAGCGAGGGCAGTGCCAGATCTTGGGAAGGAGTCAGAAGGGGGCCTAGTGGATCACTTGTTTTTCAAAGCAGCCCAAGGCTAGGGTCCAAACAAGGTGCCAAAGCTGTCCCATTCCCGTGGCATCAGGGCAGAGGCCACCAAAGTAGCATTGGTGGTGCAGAGAGCGAGGTTGACCTCCTGGCAGACCAAGTTGGAGTCAGCATCCCGGGCTCTTCTGCCTCCAGCAATCCAAGCCAGATATTCACCCCATCCTCGATTTGTCCTTTCTAGGAATGTGCACCTGGAAAGGAGGCCAGGACTTAAAAAAACAACAACTCTACACCCACCCTTGAGGTCCTAGCACCCACACCTCCTCATACCCACTCAGGACAGGGGAGCTTGGTGTCACTGCCAAGCATGACTATGATTCTGGCCTCCTTGCTGGCTTCCTCCTTGGTCCTCCCTCACCTGCTTCCATCCCTTTCTCTTCCTCCTCCCCTCGTGAACCTTTGGGGACAGCAGGTACTCCAGGGAAGTTCTAGGCCTAGCCTCAGCCCTCATCCTTCACTGTAGACCCTGGGGAACATCCTTGCAAATCCTCTGAGCTCTTTGGAACAGACCTAGAAACTCATAAAGGTCCCAGAATGCCTCACAGGGACAGCCCAGCCCTGCATTCCCCTTCCTTGTCTACCACACCAGAACTCTCCTTTTCCCTAGCCCCTTGCACCCCTGACCCTCCAAAGGCTCCACATTGTCACTTAAGTCAGCCCTGGCTACAGGCAGGGAAGGATCAGCCCCATCCAGGAGAGGAATTAGAAGGAAGCAGACCCCCACCCAGCCCAGGGCTCCAGGATGGGGTTCAGTGTGAGGCAGCAAAGGATGAGATACAGGCTCCCAGGGGAACCTGCCAGCATGGCTACACCCTTGGGAACCCAAAGACTGGCTACATCCCAGAGAAGCAGAAGGAGAAGCCTGATTCTTTGTATAGATGGTGGGTGCCCTGCTTCCTTTCCCCACCAGGGCAGCTGGGCTTAGAAGGTGAACCTGACACCCAAAGCCACCACCACCCCCACCTCTGCCCCCTTGGGTCAGCCTTAGTCAGGGCTCTGTAATCTACTTCCCTTGATTCCCTTTGTCAGCCTGCAAGGGAGAGGGACCTCCCTGGCAGTCCTTGGAGCTGTGCTGGAGAAGGGCAGGGGGGAGGGGGCTGGGCAGAGCCCAGAGGCCATTCTGGGGGCGGGCAAGTCGGGAGGGAAGGGGGGCAGGCCTCTTGGGGTTCCTGATGACACCTGAATGGAATAAAAAGGAAAGAATTTAGGAAATGGAACTCACGTCTTACCATTTGTGCTGTTTGTTTACTTTTTATTTTGATTTTTTTGCATTTCCGCTTAGCTTGGATAATGAAACTACACTGGTCAGTTTCATTCCAGTTTCTACAAAAATCAGTTTTCCTTCCTGGTTTTCTTACACTTGTTGTTGTGTATTGGTTCAGAGCCCTGCAGAGAGTGTTGGAAAGCAGGCACACTCCGTAACCTTGTTCTTCTGGAATTCAGTGCCAAAAGAAACAATGTCACTCATACTGAATTTTGCTTAAAAAAAAAAAAAAAAAAAAAAAAAAAAAGAAAGAAAGAAAACTTAGGGGGATTTGAAAATGGGAATCCAAATCAAGGTGACTGTCCCCTGTCTGGGCCAGACAGGGGCCTCTGCACTTCCTCTTTGCTGCTTTCTCCTCTTCTCTCGTGTGTTTGTTGAGCACGGTTGGTGCGTGACTTTGGGGACTGGTTCAGGGGATGATGACAGAACAAGACTCTCCAGCCCTGTGCACATACCAGTGGCATGCCTCCTTTCCTATCAGCTCATCTCCCCCGTCCCCCTGCTTCCCCCTCCCATTCACGTTCAGGCGACCCCCTCATCCCACCCCATCTGCCTGCTCATCCTCGCCACATCTCCACCTGACCTCATAATCTCCAAGCCCCCCAGCTCCCTCCAGTGCCTGGGGCACAGCCTCATCTTTCATCCTTCCTTCCCCAGGTGAGGGCAGCACACATGGCATTATCCCCAGGCTACTAAAAGGAGAAACTGAGGCCCGGGAGGTGGGTGGGGAAAGGGGAAGGCAGAGTTCTTGACCTCTCTGCCACCCCAGATGCAGCCCATGGGCTGTCCTCTCAGCCCCTGCCTCACCCCTGCTCTTCTCCAGCCCCAGTTCAGACCTTCCCAGAATCAGAGCTGATGACAGTGGAGAGTGAGGAACTGTACAGGGTCCTCCCTGTTTGAGTGGGAATCACCAGCCCCCCCCCACCCACACCCAGTGCAGACTCTCATCCCATCAATAAGGGGATGCATCTGGCCCCTGCTACCCTCATCTAGGTGGCAGGTCAGAGAGACTCGAAGGTCCTACCCATGTCCAGAACCTTCTCTAGAGAAGCCTCAGTCTTGACAAGCATGACTACAGGGAGGAACAGAGTCCAGAAGCCCCTGAAGGAGCTGTAGCCCCCAAAGAACAGCATTAGTTATCAGTCCTCCCCCACCCGCAGAAGGAGCACTTCCTCTCAGGCACCAGGCTGGCACAAGAATGTTACACAATTCCATGGAGAGAATTTGTGCTGGGAACCATGTCAATAACACCACTTGGAGTTGTGCCATGAAAGATGAGCAGGTAGTCAGGCTAGTCCAGGCTGGGTATGGATCAGGTACACAGGGATGCAGTTTGTTGGCATTGATGTCCAAGAGGCATGGGACAGCAGCCCTGCTTGTCAACGATAGGAATAATTTCCCCTTTGTCTCCTGCCCCTGCACACCCCATTCTACACACACACACACACACACACACACACACACACGCACACATTGGTTTCCCTGACTCCAAGAGCCAGGCTAGTGTCAGAAGATGGACTCAGTCAAACCTATCCTTTTCCTGTTCCTTTGTGGAATCTGAGTCGTTTTGACAATTACCTGGGTGGGTCTATCCCCAGAGGTGCTTCTGTTTGGAGAAAATCACATCAGGAGTTGGTAGGGGAGCCTCAGAGAGACTAGGGACTAGGGACAAGAGCAGGGATCAGAGAAGAAGGCATGAGGAAGGCTTCTCCTCCAAACCACCCTATTCAACAAGATGAGCACACGTCTCTGTTGCCCACTCCCATCACTTCCCCTTATACTTGCCAAACCCCTTGGCCAGGCACACCAACACTCCACCACTGCAATGCCCAGCTTCCTTCTCCCCCCAGGGAGATGCCAAGGGAGGGAAAGGCAGGGAAACTCTAGCTTTTTGCCTACAAGTCACTCTCATTCCCCAATCTTGTAGATCAGAGGCCAGAGGTTTTCATGGGTATTTATCACACCAATGACACTGCCCACTATAGTCCCAGGAGGCTTTCTGTGGTGTAACAGTAGAAGGCTGAGGCGAAGCACCCTCACCCCTGAGGAAGTCAGGCAGGCTAGTGTCTCTTAGTAGCTTATTACTAAGGGGTCACTTATTGATGGGTTTCCCTAGTTTCTAAGGGCAAACAAGGCAGGGCAACATAGACCCATCTCTGAGTAGGGAGACATGGGTAAAGGGTCAGTCCAGCTCTATCTCCCTAAGTAACTGGCCTTGCTGGGGTTCAGAAGACAGTATAGGGCTGGCTGGGTATGTCTCTCAGAAATCCCCAAGCTAAGGTTTGCTTGAGGGGAGAGGTGGCAGCCAGAGCAGAAGGAAGCATATATACGTAGGAGGTAGAACAAGGTCAGCGAAAGGAGGAGGGCAGTGTCTTGAGCTCAGGGAAGGCAAGATGCAAGATAGAGATGCAGGTTTGAGCCAGGCTGCAATGGAAACACAGGATCCAGAATGGGCAGGCAGGCCCAGGCTGGCTTCCCTGGGCCCAATGAGCCTAAGCCAACCTCCCCCTGAATCTGATGTCAGAAAGACAGCTTTGGGACGCTGGTACTTCCACCTCCTCTCCAGCCTCCCCCTCCCTACTTAGCTTTACATCTATTGCTCTAGGGCAGCCTTCTCCAAGCTGTTCTATTGGCTATTTTCTCCTACAAAGCTTTTCAAAACCCTTCCTTCCTATGCTAATGTAGATTGCTCTGGGAATGGATTTCACAAACAAATTTGGCCACAGAACACTCTTTGAGAGAACAGATTAAAACACCTGCTAGGTCCATCTTGTCATGGACATACACAGTGTGGGATCAGCCTGACAGAGTTCTACTTTGAGTTTTCCCAAGAGCTGTTTCATGGAGAAGACCTGCCCAGGGCCCAGGAGAGAATCTTTCATCAGGGCCTGAAGTGACTCCAGAACTTGGCATCCCATAAGGCTAACTGCCTGGCACCCAGGGATTACAGTTCTGGGTCCTGGGGTACCAGGCAGTTAAGAGGCAGGTCCTTCAAGCTCCACGACCAATAGGACAATTAGTCAGTAACCCCCCCCCCATCTTCCCCGACCCAACTTCCCTAACTCATCCTCCTTCCTGCCCCACCCACCTGCCCCAGCACCCATGGAGCCACATGGATTAGAGCGTTTTGTAAGGAGATTCCAGAGCCCTCCACCCAGCCCCAACTCCAGCCCCTTCAGCTACAAGTGTGACCCCAAGTGCCTGACTTGGTTTTCTCATTCATCACTGTGCACTTTGATTTCTAACCTTAGCCTCGCGGATGATGCCAGTTTGTTCTGTGATTTTTCCCCTTTTCCTTCTCCAGATGTCCAAACGGATTCTTCGGACAGAGATGTTTGGAGAAACTGCCTTTGCGATTGTACATGCCAGATCCTAAGCAAAGTATGTTTGAAGATACAAACACAAGTCCCTGCTCCTTAGAAAGCTTCCGGGTGCAGTCCCCCCCTCCCCAATGTAGGGCATAGGGCCAGGGGTGTTGGTTGTTTTGATCTTTGGCTGTTTTGTTTCTCTTCTTTTTTTGTATTTTGGTTTGTTAGTTCTTTTGTTTTGTTTTGTTTTGCTTTGTTTTTCATTTTTGGCCTAATCCTTGGGTTTAAAGGTCAGGGCTACAGGTAAGGGGCAGAGTGGCAAGGCCAGTACAAATGGAACGGTGGCAAGGAACCCAGCTGGCATTGGCAGGAGCCTGTGCCGGGGTGTTGCAATGCCTGTGTCTTGCTATCCTGGCTCTCTCTTTCTGGTTTTCTTTCTTTTGGTAGGTGTCCTGTGGGATACACCGGGGACAGGTGTCAGCAGTTCGCAATGGTCAACTTCTCCAGTATGTCTCTTTCTTCTATTTCTTCTCTTCCCTGGTGACTAGCATTCTCCCCCTGTGGGAGGGATGGGACTTTACGTATGAAGATTGGGGAGGGTGAATGGGGGTGTCCTGAGTTCCTCCATCTGTACTGCCTGGACACAGTAATACTGAATTCTTTGCAGCAGCAGGGCCATACCTGCTTCTTTCTTCCCCACTTCTGGGGTGGGAAGAGGCACTTGCAGAGCCCTTTCCTGCCTGTGAAGGCTCTTTGAAGGTGTCAGGCTGCTGATGGGCCAGGCAGTGAATGTGTGGACCTGTGTGCTAGTATGTTTGAGAGAGGGGAAAAGGTCTCAAAAGTCTGTCTTCGGATCTCGCTAGAATGGATTTGATTTGAGGCTTGGGGGCTAGTGGGAAGAGAAGAGTAGATTGAGGGAGAGCAGAACTCAGAGTCATAAGTTTCCACGGATGCCAGAGACGTTAGTGTGGCTATAGGATGAGGTGGGCTAAGGTTTGCTTATAGATGATAAAAAATAAAGGGTATAAGGAATCAAGGAGCAGATGGTGAACTCTCCCCAGTACCTCTCCAGTCTAAATGCCATTCAGGATTCCTTTTTTTTTTTTCTCCTCACCCCTGAAGTTGGAGTTTTCATTTACATAATTGGGGTGGGGAGGAGAATCCTGCAGCCCAAGGATGCCTCTAGAATAATGGAATGCTTATATTCAAAGCAGTTCCTACAAGCGCCACCAGGTGGAGATAGAGCAGAACAAAAAGCCACTGGCTAGCCATAGATTTGATTTGGGGCCCAGTGGTCATAGGCCTGCCAATCCAGACTGGGTCACCATCCCATCCTATGGAACTGACAAGGCCCCACCCCCACCTTCAGGGAGAACAGTTGGGTTCCATGAGGAATTAGGAACCAGAGCACCAGATGGCACCTGGATGTTGGGAAGTAGAACTCTGGAAGATACCAAAGGTGGGATCCAGAGGGCCATTTAGATAGCTCAAGGAGGAACGGAGTTTTGGAATTTGAGTCTCACTCAGGATGGAGAAATTAGCCTTCACAGTCCTCCTCAGACCTCAGCACAAAAGCTCAGAAATTACTTCCTACCCTAACCCTACAGGTGGGAGATGGTGGGCCCAGGTAGTCAACTGTATTTATAATGTGGTAGGTGACACTCTCTTGAGACCCCTCCAGCCACAGGCCAGGGAGGAAGACATGTAGACCAACAGAATTCTGTAGAAGCTAGGCTTTTGGCTTTAGAAGCATTTCAGTCAAGTCCAGTCTGTGTGGAGAACTCTAAGCCTAGATCTTCAACAGAGGACAGACCAGGCAGGCTGACCATGGGCCAGGTACAATAGCCAGTAGGGGTCATATTCCTTCCCACCCTTGGCCAAGAGCCTCTCTGGCTTGGAATCTGTTCTGGACAAGCAGTCCCCTCAGGCCTGGATCAGAGCAGCAGAGCCTCTGGAACGTGGGCCACAGTCCAAAGTCCCTCAGCCAGCTGGGTTGCTTCAGCTTTCAGCTTAGATCTGCTGAGAGTGTCAGGAGGGCCTGGGAGGCCCAAACAAAAAGCCTGCAAATGCTGTCCCTGACCTTCCCACCCATGTCATCAGTTCCATATGGGTACCTTTTTGTAAAGGACTCCCACTCTGTAAGCACTTTCCCCAAGAGCCCTTACGTGCTGTTCTAGTAGATAACGGGCGCAAAGATAGTGGTTCCCTGTGCTCCCTGAAGTGCTTGGCTGCTTGTCCCAAGAGACCAGGACAAAAATGTCAGCTAGTTCCGGGCCTCATTTAAACACACTGGGTTTGTTTTCTCATCTCATCTGTAAATGGGAATAAAGGCACTTGTGCAGATGAAATGAAGTGATGCATGTAAAGGTCTTCTCTGAGAGCATACCATTGTCCCTGGGGTACAAAGGAGCATTGGTTTCTGGAGGCTGCATCCCAGCATTCCTGAAGAAAAGGTCTGACTTTCAGCCTCCCCTGAACACCTCAAGACCAGGTAACCTTTTGCAGAGACCAAGGAAAAGGTCTGTGGCCCCAATAACACTTTGAAGCTTATACTACAGTCCCTGCCCTCCTGAGGGAAATTTTCCCCATCTGTACCCCACCCGTGAATGACTGGCTCTACGTCCCCACACATGCACAAACACATAAGTGTGTGCTTACACAACTGCACGTACAACACTGCCTCCTCATCCAGGCATCTTAAACTGTGTCATGGGTTATGTCCAGGAATTTGGATATTGCCTAGGAAGCCTGGTCCTACTGAGAGTTCAGCATCCAGTTACCACGGATACTGGTCAATATTCAAAATTTTGACTAATGGGCTTTTCCTATGGCTCAGTGATGCCACCCCTTCCTGACTGCTTGGCAAGCAAGGAACATGAGTGAGAGACTTCCCTTCATAGGACATACACAGCCACAGGCCCATCAGAATCTGTCCCCAGGATTTCCAGACACCTACCTGATAACTGGCCAGACCCTCAGGGACCTCCCCAATCATGCTAGGCACCACTAGCCCATCCCAAACAGTACCAGTTTTTGACTCAAAGAGCACACTGTCAGAACCCCTGGGAACTGTCAGATTTAGTTCCCAGAGGAGTGATGTGGAAGAAAACTTTCAAAGTGCTTTGAGAGCCTTGCTTCTCCATGTGGCCGCTGTCCTGAGGAATAGCCGCAAGCCTGTGTGGAGACTCAATGGGCAGGAATAGCCATGGCTTAGCCCTAAGAAACTAGGCTCTCTCTAGTCTCCCTTCTGACTCCTGATTTCCTTTGTGATCTTGAGAAAGTGTTCCTGGCCCGCCCGCCTCCATACATTTCAACAACCTTGTCCAGAAGTGGAGTGCAGACCAGCTCTTAGAATCAAGTTTTATGATCAAGCAGGTTTCTTCTCTCTCAGGAGAACATGGCTAGGCATAAGAACAATGTGAGTTCTCCCAAGTGCTCCCGGGTCCCAGACTCCAAGATTCACTATTCAGGGAGACGTACTAAGAACCTTTTAGTTTGCACATTTACCAGTAGCAAAACTACAAGAAGCCAAAACTTCAAGATCACCCCCAGCCTCAGAGTGGCAGAAGTACACAGAGAGCTGGTGTTTGGGGCCAGGATCAGAGCTTGGTATGATCTTTGCACAGACTTAGGGGTCCAAGCTCCAGTATCTTCCTCAAGGATCTAGGTCAGGCCCTTCTTAGTCCCTGGCTCAGAGCCACCCTGCTGACTTGCCCTTTTCCAAATACAGAACTCTCTGGAATCTCTTCCAGGAACCAGACATGTAAGGAGGATAGTACTCAGGACTTCATGCCAGCTCCCCCATGCTTTCCTTCCACTGTAGCAGATGAGAAATCCTAGGTGATGTCATGCCCTCCCCAGATCTAGAGAGCTGACTTGATGAGGAAGCTGGTGAGTGAGTGTGCCCAGGCTGCAGGATCTGGGTTCCCTGGACACACATGTGAGCCTCCTGCTGGCCAGGCCTACTTATGTCTGCCTCTGACTGTGTGCAATACTCTGAGCAGATGAGAGAACAGAGGCTATGACTCATCCACATCCACACAGCAAAATCGGGACTCAGGCCTGAAGAGTGGAAGGTCAGCTTTTGAAAACACCATTGAGATTTCTGGGCTCCCACCCAAACCTGTTTCCATTAGCGGGGGGGGGGGGGGGGGGTTCTGAAGTGCAGCCAGGTTTGCAAACTCCCAAAATCTCCTGGCCAAGCATCATCCCCACTTCCCAGCTAAGACAGACGGAGCATTTCTCAGGGGTCACAGATAGTGGCAGAGCTGACCCTTGGGCTAGTGCACTTTTATCTGACCTTTCAATGATATGAGTGTCGAGTCTGTCTCACAAGGCCAGGAACTCACTTCCAACACTAGTTGTCCACCATGCGAGAAGTGAGCATATTCCACAGAAACCTGCTTTTTCAATGCTCCAAAATCAGGTGCTCTTTGAAGTAGCAAGATGGGCTCAGGCACCACTGCCCAGCCACTGGAGTTCGGAAGTTCCTTCTCTTGCCTCCTGCTCGCCCCAGACACTAGGTTCCAGACCAGGCTCCTAGGCAATGAGCAGTTAACCTGGGCCTATAGAGCAAGTCAGGAACATGGGGACAGCCTGGGGATCTGATATGTCAGGTGTGAGGCAGGCTGTCTCTAGGAGGGCTTTGAACTGGGCACTCCTTGGACTTGGTCCCACTCACCCTTTGCTCCTGGGAGACATTGTCCATTGACTCTTACACCTATACCACCCCACCCAGTACTAACCCACTACTCACCTCCACAGACCCTGCCTTGTCTGCTGTGCTGATTTTAACATGTCCTCTCTCTAGCCCTCTAGGGGCTCTCTGGGACTGGGCACCAGGGAAGGAGCTCAGGAGGCTGGGAGGGGACAATACTAACCTGCTTTCACCTCACAGGCTGGCCACCCAGTGTCTGAAGAGTCCTGACCAACGTTTCTCTTTCTTTCTCTTTCTCTCTCTCTCCTACCCTCCCCCTCTCCCACCCTTTTCTCCCACCCCCTCCTCTCCTCTGCACCACCAGAGCACCTTGGATTTGAATTAAAGGGTACGGAATCTCTGAGTCTCACAAGGCATCATCCTCAGAGCCCCTCTCCATAGCCTCTGACACCATCCGTGCTGAATGTTTGGTTTCCTTCCCTCCCCCCCCCAAAAAAATGGAAAAGGGAAGATTCCAAAAATCTCCCCTGGGTCCATGGAGATAGCCTAGCATAAGCTATGTTGGCTTGGGGACAGAAAAGCAAAGCTCACAAACAGGAAAGTACCTGGAGTTCAGACTGTGCCCCTGCATGGGAGACCTCGGCAGGGATGGGCTCCCCAAGCTCTAGAGCCCAGGGGGCAGCCAAACAGGACACATGGCTCTTCGAAGAGCTTGTTTCTGGAAACCACGGGAATCTGACTTGGGATCTGTGCAGAGAGGCAGCCCTTTACATCCCACTCTTTCCTTCCCGTGTCTATTTTCATTGCTTTTCATGCTGCGCCGAATGGGCAGTTGATAACTTCCCATCTGCCTCTGTCCCTGTCCTGTGTCTGTCTGTCTGCTGGGTTTTGCCATCTGCTTAAGGCTGTCACTCCTTCCATTACCTGTCCCCACAATGGCACATGTATGCATCTTGGGCAACACCAGCAAGGGGCTGGGTTGTGCCTGCCCCTTGCCCCCCCAACCCAAAAACTTATGTCCTACTTCTCCTTCTGGAAGGACTTTGAAGGCTAGTGTTTTAAACCCTCTGGCCTTGTGCTGGGAGGTTCTACCCTGGCCTCAAGTGTCCAGATGTGTCACAGCAAGAGACAGAGGCATGTGGCATAGGCTGCTTTTGTGGGGCAGGACCTCAGACAGAGCTCAGAACCTGCAGACATGAAAAAGCCATTTTCATGGCAGCCCTAGGGAGGCTGGACCTAGCCTCTACCAGCTGCTCTCAGTGGGAGATAGAGCTCATGTGCTCATGTGAGTGTCCATCTGGGTCTGCAGGCTGCACGAGGCTGGGAGGAAGGTGGAGTTTGGAGAAAGTCTGGGAGAGTGGCAGAGTACACAGAAGTGACTGTGCAGACATGCGTGTATAAGCGCTGTTTTGATGGGGGAATAGGCATACCTTGCTAGCTGCCTCAGGGCAGGATGTGAGGACACAGAGGAATGTCTCGTCTTTGTGTTAAGTGTTGAGCATTTGGGTTTGGAAATGCCAGCACGTGGAGCTGAGTGTTAGTGTATGTGGCGTGTGTCTACATTTGAAGGAGTTATGTATGCACTCACTTGCCTTCCCAACAAATGTCCACTCAGCACCAGAACCTGCCACACACACATCCCACTCTCATGGACAGCAGCAAAGAGAAAACACAGCTGACAAGTGCTATACAGAAAGGAACATGAAGTCATAGGGTAGTGCCTGGCTGCAGTGGGGAGATACTGTGATGAATGATTAGGGAAGGTTTGTCTCATGTGGTGACATCTGGTAACCAGCTCTTCAGGAACTGAGGATGAGTGTGGAAGACAGTGACCACAGCAAGTACAGAGATGGTGTGCTTGGAGTAGCATGCCTTATTCAGTGACAGAAATACTGCTAGTAACAGTGAGCAGCACACGCAGGGTGACAAGGACCATGGATGAGATCTGGGTAACCAGGGAGCTACAGACATAGGAAGGCCTTAGGTTTTACCTGCATTACAGTGGGAAGCCATTGCATGTTTCTAAGCAGAGGATTAAAACGATCTACTTGCTAGAGTGAGACCCTACATCGAAAAACAAAAAAAAATTAATAAAATAAAATAAAATGATCTACTTTATGAATGATGTCAGTAGAACCT
The DNA here is from genome assembly GCA_004024765.1 of Zapus hudsonius. Taxonomy (NCBI): domain Eukaryota; kingdom Metazoa; phylum Chordata; class Mammalia; order Rodentia; family Dipodidae; genus Zapus; species Zapus hudsonius. The sequence goes on from PVHP010007886.1 coordinate 21,959, forward strand.
GGGGCTGAAAGGGGGGAGCAGTGGACATGGTCATCACAGTCAAATTCATGACTCCTTGGAAGGCAGAGGTAAGAGGACTTTCAGGTGGATCAGAGGAGGTGGGGAGAAAGGCTTCACTAATGAACTGGTGAACAGGAGAGCACATGTGGAAAGGGCTGGATGGACGTCAGTGGTGGCCTGTGGGTACTGGATCAGGAGGAAGTCGAGGCAGGAGATAGAAATGGAGCATGCATACTAGTGTGACTGAAAGTCTGTCTGGATGATACTACCATAAAAGAGCCCCCAAAAAGGGTTGAGGCAAGAAAACGTTCTGGGCCCTTCCACCTTCCAACCAAGGGGAAGAGAAGTGGCTAAAGGTCAGCCAGAGAAGGGGATGAGGCTAAAGAGAGAGAGCCACCACTCTGAAGGTCCCAAGCAGGAAGTCCACAGGAGGCTGTTGGTAACCACGATCAGAAGAGCCTCTAGTCACTAAAGAGGACTGAGGTTTGGGGTAGGGCTGCAGCTGTAGAGCTGAGATGGCAATGTGGCAGAGAAGGGTTAAGACCACCTGACGATGGGTCAGTGTGCTTGGGCACGTGTGAGCACTTGTTACCAGAATGCAAATGTGACTACGATGGGAGCACAGCCTTGAATATGTGAGTGTTGAAGGTTTGCAGCCCTGGGATTTCTGATACGATGTACAGAAGGTACCACAAGTCTAAGGGGGTTGGTGACATTTCTCAGGATTCCACCAAGCATAGAGGGACCCACCTCTACTATCACTTAGGCAAGAGGACAGGTGACAGTACCAGCCAGCAGGTATGGGTGGAGTGAGGAATGCTCTCTGGGACAGGGACACAGTTTTGGCCATGGCCAATGTGGTTACTGTTTCCTGTCTTCCTCTTGGCTATCTCTGTGTGAGAGGAGTAAGGATGGCCCCTCCAGGCATGGAGGGCAGACTGGACAGTTGGAACCAGCCTCACCCAACTTATCAGGATGACCCTAAATGCGAGGGGGCTGTGCTGCCACTGGTAGGTGGGGTAAGCCAGGCCACCACCCTGACCCACATCCCCTGTTGGGTTGTGCTCGTGGCTCTGACATCCCTCAGGCTGGGTCTGAGGTCCTGTCACCAGCCCTCAGGGAAGCTAAGGTGGATCTCCATGTTCACTGCTATGCAGAACAAGACTTCTCCAGGCCACCGTGGAGCAGGGCAGGGTGCTTCTTCTTACAGCCTCTCCATTCCATCCTCTCCTGTCCCCTGCGTTTTCCATTCATGTGCTTTGGGCAGGTGTGAGGCTTGGGGAGGGGTGACAAAGCCAGTGTGTAGATGGATGAGTGGGTCTGGGGGAGGTGAAGGTAGTCCAGGAGCAGGCAAGGGGGCAGGGATGGAAGGAATGGGAAGGTCCTTGGCTGATGGGGCCAGGGGTTTGGGGATAGGATGCATCTGCACCAGCATAACCATAGCCTCTGCTCCTGTCCTACCCTGCCCCTGATGTCCACTCTGCCCCTGCAGAGGCCGAGGAGCTATACCAGAAGAGGGTCCTGACCATCACTGGCATATGTGTGGCTCTGCTAGTAGTGGGCATCGTCTGTGTGGTCGCCTACTGCAAAACCAAGTGAGTATCAGGCGCACAGGCTGGGGTCCACATGGAGGTGAGGGGTCCACATGGAGGTGAGGGGTCCACATGGAGGTGAGGGGTCCACATGGAGGTGAGCCTCATGTATCTTAAAGATACTATGAGGCCCTGAGAGGAGTGTCTAACTGATCCCCCAGCTCCTGGAGCACATATGCACACGCACGCATGCACGCGCGCAGGAAGCCCTGGGTCGTGCAGGGGAGGAAGAGGAACACAGGGAAGAAGGCAATCTTCCAGGAAAGACAAGGCCTCTCAGGCACTTACCCACCCATGCCTGGGAGTGTTGAAACAGGAAGGAGGGGCTCAGCCACCTGAGGCCCAAAGACAGGTGAGGACAGAACTTGGGAAAGCTGGACAGCTGGAGAAGAAGCAGGAAGACAAGTGCAGGTGGGGCAGACATGGCCACAGTAGGAGCAGCCCACACTAATGGGAGCAGAGTCAGGCATGAGGCTGAAGATCCAAGAGACACCTGGGACCCAGGTGCCACCAGAGCACCTTGATGCCAAGCTAGGAAGGCTGTGTTTCTCTTGCACATGGTGTGGAGCTAGTGAGGTAGCACATGGTAAGAAGCTGTAGAGTGGGGTAGTGTCACCCCAGTTCCTCTCAGAAGAGCAAGGGCATGGCCACACCTCCATTTCAGGGACTGAGCCCAAGTCTGCTGCCCCTATAAATGGGATTTAAGGCCCTTTAGCCTCATCTTGGACAAATCTAGGACCAGAAAGGCCTATGGGGCATGAGGATGGAAATGGAGCTCAGGAAGTCCAGCGGTGACTGGGCCAAGGAGGGAAAGTGAGTCCATGAGCCGGCCAGGAAGCAAGTCACGTGTTTTGACCCCACATTAACTCATTTTGTCAGTTAGCACTCGTCAGTACTGAGGACACAAGGCCACTGCTCCAAACAAGAGGCACCTGCCTTGGGCTAGAGGTTGGGAGAAAGCACCTTCCTCTGGGGCTTGAGGCAAGCTGGCATGACCAGGCAGAGAACGTGCCCCTGGAGGCCAGAGAGACATGGAAACACGATGTACCAGGATGCAGCTAGCTGGGTGAAGGAAGTGTAGCAAAAGACAAAGGTAGGGAGAGAAACAGGACACTGAGGCTCAGGGTAGAGTTTTAGACGGGAGAGTGATGTAATTAGAAAGGTTATTTATACAACAAATTATAGACTGGGCATTTAATATGTGCGAGCCTAAGAGTCCCACCGGCCCTGGAATCCACTGCCACAGCAGCCTATTTTCTTTGTAAAACTTTACTGAAAGCACCTATTTCTTTACTGTTTATGCATTTATCATCTACCTCCCCTACTGGCATGTAGGCTCCATGAGGCAGAGACCACGCCAGCCTTGTGTGCTCCGAAGCAGTGCCTGGCACACAGTAATATATATATATATATATATATATATATATATATATATATATATATATATATATATATATATATATCTTGAAGGATGGGCAAGGGGCCATCACAGTGCAAGAATCATTTATATGCTTTCTGTGCCAATGATCTTTGGGATGAGAAGAGATCCCATCCTATAGATGGGGAAAGTGAATCATGAAGAGCTTCTAGAACTTGCCAAGGTCACACAACTAGAAAGCAGTGAGATTTCATGCATTACCCAGGTGCCGTGGAGGGAGAGCAGGAAAGTACATCCTTTGGGAGGGGATCCTTTGGGAGGCTCACCCACCTTCTCCTATGCAGAAAACAGCGGAAGCAGATGCAGAACCATCTGCGACAGAACATGTGCCCAGCCCACCAGAACCGGAGCTTGGCCAATGGGCCCAGCCACCCCAGGCTGGACCCTGAAGAGATCCAGATGGCAGACGTGAGTGGCGTTCCCAGGGGCCTCTCAGCTAGCTTCTCTGGCTGCAGGGATAGGCCAGGGCTGGAGTAGCCAAGCCATACCATGAGCAGTTCTACCTGCCAGGCACTGCTGCAGCAGAGCAATGACCTTGATCTGTTCACTTCCATAAGGAAGTGTGGGGAGTTGATGGGCTGCAGTCATCACTGGCCCAGAGTCAAGTCTTGTTCTGTCCAGTCAGTCACCCCTCAACTTAGAGCCATGCACATCCCATCCTCCCCACCAGGAAGAAGGGCCAGTCTGTTCCCTGTTGCTAACTCCTCCCAACTTTCTTTCTGTCCCAGTACATCTCCAAAAATGTGCCAGCCACAGACCATGTCATCCGGAGGGAAGCCGAGACCACCTTCTCTGGGAGCCACTCCTGCTCTCCTTCTCATCACTGCTCCACAGCCACGCCCACGTCCAGCCACAGGTGGGCAGCAGCAAGGCCCACAGAATCTGGCCAATTCCTGTACTTTTATCTATTCGGGCTTCCATGGCTATTTAATACCAACAATCATAGTCCACCTTGACTTTTCCTCCAGAAGTGGGGTAACCTGTCCACACATGCACAGAGGCTTATACAGCTTGAGAAATAACTGGGAAGCACCCACATATTAGCCCCTGGGGCTGGGCTCCTGAGGTAGGTAGCTAAAGACCATGTAGATGCAAACAGCCAAGATGGAGAGAGTTTGGTGGCAGAAAGGAAAGGAAGGGGCCTCCCATTATTGAGATTGACCCCTTGGGACACTCCACATCAGCCGACTGGAGGAGGCTCATTAGGATGAAGAACTGGAATTAGGGTTGGAATAAAAAGCCAGGATGGGGCAGCCATGGAACCACACCTGTTGGGACACCCTGCTCCTTCCTGACCACCCCTCCCATTTGGCTTTCCCAGACACGAGAGCCACACATGGAGCCTGGAACGTTCTGAGAGCCTGACCTCTGACTCCCAGTCAGGCATCATGCTGTCATCAGTGGGCACCAGTAAGTGCAACAGCCCAGCATGTGTGGAGGCTCGGGCACGGCGGGCTGCAGCCTACAGCCAGGAAGAGCGTCACAGGGCTGCTGTGCCACCCTACCACGACTCCATAGACTCCCTGCGTGACTCCCCACACAGTGAGAGGTCAGTTCCTACCCCTTGGCATGGGCCCTACCTTGGCCAGAGGGCCAGTGCTACTGAGATCCTGAGGGTACATCAGAGGCACTGCCATTTTCAAGTGGGCAAAGTCCCAGAAAGAGTAAGTGGTCTCCAGGGATTGGAATTTCAGCTGAGCCAGTGATGCAATGTAATTATCCTGTGAGGGCACTTTTAGACAATGAGATATTAATAACTGCATGGGAACGTTAGGGACAAGAGGGGCTGGCTGTTCCAGAAACCCAGGATCTATGGTTGCCCTGTATCACCTGGAGACCCTACATCACAACAGGAACAGAGAGACACCTAGACCAAGCAGACTGGTGGCAGAAAGGGGGTTGTTTTCAAGGACACTGACTAGCAGACATGATCCTAGAATGACCATAGGCCTTCTAGCAGCATCAGTAAGAAGGTCCTAAAAAAAAAAAGAAGAAGAAGAAGGTCCTGAAAGACTGATGCAGTAAGAACCAGGAAGCTCCTTTCCCTGACTGTAGGCAGGAGTTCCCTGGACTGGCCCTCTAGTGGCCTCCAGGCAAACCAGGTCTGTGACAGGAGAGCCAGGCTTGGGCTGGTCAAAGATGGCCCTCCTAGCTTCTGTTTCTGAGGAGATCCCATGCTGGGGACAAACCACTGACACCCCCAGCTGCCAATGAAAAGTTCTTAACCAGGGCAGAGAAGCCTGGTCTGACGCAGGCTCCAAGGCCTTTCCAAATGCAGCTGGCTTACCTTCCTTGTTCCTTGGTGTAGATCTGGGAGAACAGTACCTGGTACACGTGGGGCTGATGAGGGCCCCTGCCCCTAGGCATGCGCTAGGGCTCCTTTAAGGGGCAGTGGAAAGGTGAAAGGCAGAGATGGGAAGGAAAGCCTTGCAGACATGGGGTACCAATGGAGCTGTGAAGGTGCTTGAGAGCCCACCGCCAGAGAGGGACCCTGCAAGAGGCAGTGGAGCTGGACCTTACAGAGGGACAAGGTGCCCTGCTTCTTCCTGGGTGGATAAGCAGGGTCTCCTTAGCAGGATCAAAGTGAACAGCTGGCCCAGGAGAGAGGGAATGGGTAAGACTTGTTAATTACATATAAGATGGGGAGTCAGCTGATTCAGCAAGAAAGAAACAGGGACTCTCAGCAAGTTCCAGAAAAGTCAGGTGACTGGCTCTGCCCTTTGGAAGCTTTCCTGAGGTACACAATGGTGGAGGCTAAGGGCTCACGAAGGGGTTTGTGGAAAGCAGAAAGAGACAGGTAGACCGTATCCAGACTGGGAGATATTAGCAAGAGCAAGCTTTTCAAGGCACTGGGGGTCCCTGGCGGTAGGTAGAGATGCCTAGTGGGTCTTGGTTTCTGTCCGTCCTGGGCTGGGCAACTTGCCCAGGCAGCTATTGACCTCACCGTAAGTGGCATTTCCTTTACTAACGCCATCAGGCCATGGGTGAGCCGTCCCTGCAGGGTCGTAAGGCTATCTGAATGGGGGACAGTGGTTTCTGCCTGCCTGGCCTCACATCCCAGGGACAGGTCCCCAGGATCCAGACTGGGAGAGATGAACACGAGCAAACTTCCAGGGAACTGGGGGGTCGATACTTCCAAGTAGAGGCAGCCAGTGGTGCTCAGGTGGGAGATGGGAGAGGGGGAGGGGGAACGGGACAGGTCACTTCTTGGTCTTGTGAGCTTTCAGTAAGGCGTGTAAATGTCCCGTGTGTAGCCTGGCCCTCGCCTAGAGATCTCACAGAACAGACCGCGTGCCTTACTGCGGGTCAGACCTAGGTTCAGACAGAATCCCCGGGCCCATTCCCGGAACGCACGCGACGACTGTCCCCACGGCACAGACCTAAGGACGTGCTCCCCGCAGGTACGTGTCGGCGCTGACCACGCCCGCCCGCCTGTCGCCCGTGGACTTCCACTATTCGCTGGCCACGCAGGTGCCCACGTTCGAGATCACGTCCCCCAACTCGGCGCACGCCGTGTCGCTGCCGCCGGCCGCTCCCATCAGCTACCGCCCGGCGGAGCAGCAGCCGCTCCTGCGGCACCCGGCGCCCCCCGGCCCGGGGCCCGGGCCCGGACCCGGCGCGGACATGCAGCGCAGCTACGACAGCTATTACCACCCGGCCGCGGGGCCGGGGGCGCGGCGCGGGGCCGGCGCGCTGGGCGGCAGCCTGGGCAGCCTGCCCGCCAGCCCCTTCCGGATCCCCGAGGACGACGAATACGAGACGACGCAGGAGTGCGCGCCCCCGCCGCCGCGCACGCGCACGCGCGGCGCGTCCCGCAGGACGTCGGCGGGGCCCCGGCGCTGGCGGCGCTCGCGCCTCAACGGGCTGGCGGCGCAGCGCGCACGCGCGGCGCGGGACTCGCTGTCGCTGAGCAGCGGCTCGGGCTGCGGCTCGGCGTCGGCCTCGGACGACGACGACGCGGACGACGCGGACGGGGCGCTGGCGGCCGAGAGCACGCCTTTCCTCGGCCTGCGCGCGGCGGCGCACGACGCGCTGCGCTCGGACTCGCCGCCGCCGGGCCCCGCGGCCGACAGCAGGACTTACTACTCCCTGGACAGCCACGGCGCACGCGCCGGCAGCAGACACGGCCGCGGGCCGCCCGCCAGGGCCAGGCAGGACTCGGGGCCCCTTTAGAACCCCCCCGGAGAACGAGACCACCGGCCGGACAGACAGCGAGCGAGCGAGAGAGCGCGGAGGGGAAGAGAAATAAAAATATTTTTATTTTCTATAAAAGGAAAAAAGTATAACAAAATGTTTTATTTTCATTTTAGCAAAAATTGTCTTATAATACTAGCTAACGGCAAAGACGTTTTTATAGGGAAACTATTTATATGTAACATCCTGATTTACAGCTTCGGAAAAAAAAAGAAACAACAAAAAAAAAGAGAGATGGGCCAATTTTTTGACTCTTTAATAGAAACCTATATTGTGGTGCCTTTTGCTGTACGCTAATCTGGGGCTCCTGGAGAGACTGCGGGGTGCGGGGACTTGAGAGGTTCCAGGCTGGGGGTGCTGGGCTGGTGGGCAGGGAGAGAGGACGCCCTCGGGCGGGAGGGGTCAGGCGACCGAGGTCCCCGCAGGGGCTCCCCATCCTCCCTCGCGGCGGCACCCCGGCCCAGGGAGGGGCGGCCATCCCAGGGCCCCGACGTTCACGGCTCCTCGTCCCCTGCGGCCCCCAGGACGCCCTCTGTCCTCTGCAGCACCTTCGTTTACAGGCCGTCTTTTCTATTTTCCGCCTGCATGTCCTTTGCATTTCAGATTCTTTAGATTGGGTGCATGGTCACGCCGGGACCGGGAAGAGCCACTGGACAGTGTATTCGATTCCCCTGTTAGCAATAAAGTAACATTTCCTTCTCAGAGCCCAACCCCCAGCTCCCAACCCACCGATGACTTACTTCCACTCTCGTCCTGCCCTCCCCAACCCCAAAACTGGATCCAATGCTAATTTGTCAAAAAGGCAATTGTCTAAAAAACAAAAACAAAAAAATCCCAAACAGAATCAAATGGGAACTTTGAAATGTCCAAACACCTGACTGTTGACACTTGAACATTTTTATATTATAAATAAAATCAGAAATCACTCCTGTTTGACTGTGTGTGCGTGGCCACAGATGAGGAGGGAAACCAGGACGAGGAGCTGGGAGGAGAAGGATGGGTGTTGGAAAGAAGCCGGGCACTCTGAGAGGAAGTGACCCTTTCTCCAGTCCCCCTGGCCCTAGCTCCCCTGGACAGCTTCCAACCCACCTTCCAGATCATTCGCAAGGTGTCCCCCCTGGCTGCTGGGGAGCCTAGCCAAGGGACTGACGCAAAACCCAGCCTCCAAACGCTGGTCCTGCCCCCCACTGAGGCAACGGCTTCCCTCCCAGGTGGGTGAGAAGGAAAGGGTTGTGGGGTTGGCACCAGGGCCGCAGACGCAAGATGACCCTTGGGGCCTCAGGCGCGTCACAGGCAAAAGTCTAGACATGCAAGACAGCATAATGGGCACCCTTGTTGCCAGGAGGGCCACAGCAGCTGCAACTCAGCCCACAGGGCATTGCTCCTTCCCCAACTTGTGCCCCTCAGAGCCAGGGCCTGTCTGAACCCGCAGCCCCGATGAAAGTCCATGATTTGAGGTATAGAGGAGGCAGGTGGAAGTGGAGTCCTTCCCCTCATCACCTAATCCATTAAACCAGGAACCGGTAGGTTCCAGCCAGAACGTGAACTCTTCTCCAAAGAGCCGAACTGGAAGTGGATATGCGCACCCGTGCGGTGCATGCTCCCCGCAGGAGTTGATCGGGAGCCTCCAGAGGGCAGGGGCAGACAGGCCAAGAGCTAAAATGGCTTAGGCACCAGCAGGTCCGGTTTAAACGCCAGCTCTGCCCCTCAAGAGCATTGTGTGACTTCCCCGGGTCAGTTGCTCCATGAGAAGTGATGGAGGAGGGTTGCTATGGAGATCACCTGCAGAAGCTCCTGGCAGATACCTTGATGCTGGAGGCACTATCCTGTGCCACAAAGTCGGTGGCAAAAACTGGCTGAGCGAGAAATGATGGAAAGGAAAGCCAACACTAAAGTCGTGTTCCTTTGGATGCTATGGGACACTCATTTCAAGGAAAAAGGGAAGACGATTGAACAGAATGCTGCGTGAATCTGTCGATCTGTGGCTCCCAGGCCTCACAGATGATCTCATCCAGACTCTGCTATCTAAGTTTGTTGTTTGCCTTGGAAATTCTCTCAGGGCCAATAATCCTCCTATGTGACCTCTGACTTCTATGAGATCCTACGACCTCTTGGTAACTTTGTCATGAGCCAGGTTGGTGTCCTCATCTGACCTCTATGAGGGCTTTAGGGTGATGCCTTCTAAATTTTCAGCCAAAATCTATGTTTGAGGCGGGTATGGTGGCTCATGCCTTTAATCCCAGCTCTCAGGAGGTAGAGGAAGGAGGATCGCCATGAGTTCGAGGTCACCCTGAGACTACATAGTGAATTTCAGGTCAGCCTGGGCTAGAGAGAGACACTACCTTGAAAAAAACAAAACAAAACAAAAACAAAAAACTACCTTTCTGACTCAAATGAACTCACCAATCTGTATCTGGCGACAATTCACTGAGTGACCACTGAGTGAACTCATTGACCTATTTAGTTTCTTCCCTGGATTCTAAGATACTGTATCCCTAAAACCTAAGCTAAGTCATCAGCTCTCTCCTCGTCCTGTCATCCACCACTTCCAGGCACAGCTAGCCTTGGGATCTGGGAACATGCTTGGCCAGAGAGGCCTTTTGCCCACTTTGCCTCTCAGGTTTCTGCCCTGGCGGATGTTGAATTGTGGGGTCTCAGGAAGCATTACAGTCCCGATAAGCACTGTGTCTGTGCCCTCTGGAACATTCAAGATATTCTGGTAGCTTCAGGGATCAAAGCTTCCTCTCCCCAAATTCTTCTCACCTTCAGCTTCTCTCCCGAGCCCCTCTTGTACCTGCCTGTCCCTCTCTCCTCCACAACTGTGAGCCACGTGAGAATAGAGAGCACCCAGCAGAGTGTGTTGAGGGTGAATTATCAAGGGTTAGCCAGTCACCCAGAGTCTCTGAACACCTGGCTACCTCCCAGGACCACCAGGTGGCGCAAACCACTTACTGTATTTCGTATTTCTCCAAGCCTGGATTTAGATGGTCCTAGAAAAATGGACATGTTAGGGACAAAAGTTGGGGAAAGAAGAGTTGGACTGGGGAGATGGCTTAGCAGTTAAAAGTACTTGCTGGTAATGCCTGCTGGCCTGGGTTCTATTCCCCAGTGCCTGTGTAAACCCAGGTGCACAAAGGGGAGGAAGAATGCAGGAAGGAATATTAGAACTTTGATTTAGATTTATTTTCATCTCATCTTTTTTTAAATTTCTATTTTTGTGTGTTTTGTAATGTACATAATATTTTAGTACAGTAGTACATGTATATAATTTACAAATAAAGAATTATACAATTAAGGATGTGAACTAAAGATGTCGTTACTGATGGGAGACACAGCCAGTGCTGGGGAAGCACTGTCTGCGGCTGGCAAGCTTGCATCTCTTCTGCCATCCCTCACCCTCATGAACTGGAGTGTGGGACGCTGCCCTGGAAACCAAGGGACCTCCAAGGTAGCTGGAGAATGTACAGAGCGCTCTCTGACTGCTATGTTGCCTTTCCAATTTCACTTAAATGAACATTTAACTCCCCCTGAGCAAAACAAAGAGACCAGATGGTTTGGTTATAAAACACTTCTGCTGATCCAACTTAAATAATCTGGATTTAAATCACTACATCTCCACATACTCACAGGTCCCTGCATCAGATGTGAGTGGGCTTTAAGGGTTAGGTGCTTCGTTGCAAGGTTGGCTTATCAACTAAATGTGTCACCAAAGAGGTCGGGTTGATGGCCAACCTACAGTAATCTAAACACTAGAAGGATCGGCTTGTGGTAGATGCACTGAAGGAGCCATCTTCCCAACCCCTGCATGGGCCTACAGAATGCAGGGTTTGAGAGATGCCACCCTGTGATGGACAAATGTCTCTCTTCTTCCCAGGTAGGCCTTTCTTTGTACTTCACTAGAAATGTGAAAGAAATACCATCAACAACTTGTCATTCCATCTTTTTCCAAGACCAAGAGTTACTGGCTTCCATGACCTTCCTCCCCACAGGCTTTGGCTTGCTGACAGATGGGGTCTTTTGTTCCTGTGCAGTCGGTCTGTAGAGAACACATGTGGAGTTCAAAGATCTAGCAGCACCTACAGAAAGTCCAAGTACAGAGGTGTGCTCCCAACCCATTCACACCACAGAACACCCTTGGAACAGAGGGGGCTACACACATATCCTATTTAGTCCAAAAGCATCGGAAGAGCGGTCAGAAGAGGAAAAGTCCAGGGCAGCACCGTCTCCAAGTTCCCTCCCAGAGTGGCAGAGACATGGCATCTCATGGCAGGCAGCTCTCGTCACCAACAGGCAAAGCTCTGGAATGGGCTTTTCCTTCGTCTGACGTCACCCTGCAACCGGTAGCAGTTCCAAAGCCATCTTTAGAGGGGCTCCTTATATATATGATTTATATACACATACATATACACTTGTGTCTGTGTTTTTAAAAAGAGCGTTGGCCTCAGTGGAGGAAAAGAAGGTGATCACACCCATGAATGTGCTCTGCTTGGCGCTGAGTAGAGGCCAGGCCCCAGATTACTGTGATATGAGGCAGGAGAACTGGGCCTGTTGCAAAGGTTCCTGGGAGAAAGCAGGAGAGGATAGTGTTGGTGGTCCTCAGACTGGCTGCTGGTCAACTCAGAAGAATGAGAAGCCTGAGGGTCCTCCAGGCTGAGATCCAGGGTTCAGACCTGACCTCACAAACACAAGATGAGCAGAGAGGCTTGGATAAGCACATCCCTCCGATTTCTCCAGTTGGAGGTGCAAGAGCGTGCCTGGCCTGCAGTAAGACCTCATGTGGGTAGAGCAGCCAGGGCAGGGGAGAGGGTCCGGGCCGGAGATGGCCCAGGATGGATGCAAGAAGCCCAACACACCACTGCCATTTCCATCTCGTTGGCCCACGGGGCTCTCCGTACCCCTCTGGTGGCTTGTCAACTGCCTGAGGCTTGGTTTGAGCAGCTCCTGGCTGGAATTGTGCTCACTTACCCCTCTGGGGACATTTGTCTACCTCCAGGGCCTATACATCCACACCAGCTAAGTGTCAGGCCCAGAGACATCCTTTGTGGCTTTGCTGCCAGTCACAGACCCATGGCTCTGGCTGAGGGCAGGGCTTGAGTGCGTCTTCCGGAGAGCAGGGTCATCGCCTTCCACAGTGGCCAGGCGAGCCTCGATTCGCTCCAAGTCATCTGAGCCCACTTTGATTTTCACAGCCAGGAGGTGGATATAGGTCTCATAGCGGCTTTTCTGGGGAAAGGAAAGAAAGGGGCCAAGAACAAAGTCAAAGGAGATACAACAAAATGCTGAAAAAATATATATCTGCTATAACAAAAGACTGCTTTCCTTAGTATGCAGAGAGCTTCCACAAACCAATTAAAAGGTAATAAACCATCCAATAAAAAATAAGCAAAACACCCATCCATGGACTGTTCTAGCAATCCCACTGAGGAGGGCCCTCAGTGGGTTGGGGGCAGGGAGTAGAGAAATGGGGGTAACCAACACAAGACTTGTTCATACAGTGTTTCTACTTATCAACAATAAATAAATAATTTTTTTAAAAAATAAGCAAAGCTCCGGGCGTGGTGGAGCAGCCTTTAATCCCAGCACTTGGGAGACAGAGGTAGGAGGATCACTGTGAGTTCAAGGCCACCCTGAGACTCCAGAGACTTCCAGGTCAACCTGGGCTAGAGTGAGACTCCACCTTGAAAATAAGTAGATAAATAAGCAAAGGACATGCACATAAACCTCATAATGTTTTTGTTGAGACAGTCTCATGATGTAAACCTGGCTGGCCTAAAACTTGATATGTAGACAGGCTGGCCTTGAACTTTCAGCGGTCCTCCTGTCCCTGCCTCCAAGTGCCAGACTCACAGGCCTGGTCTCACTTACAATTCTTAAAATAACTGTTGGTGATTTTTTGGATACAACATGAAAAGCAGAGATAATGAAAGTAAAGACAGTGATCCTTTTTATTTACATGTGGGGGACACCAGGATCTCTTGTCACTGCAAATGGAATACCAGACACATCACTTGGAATTGAACCCAGGTTGGCAGGCTTTACAAGCAAGCGCCTCTAACCACTGAGTCATCTCCCAGCCCTTGCATTGATTTTTAAATCTTTTGTACTTTAAAATCTAAGGAGATTATATTTAATGAGCACAAAGGTTTAGTTTGGAAAGATTTTTAAAAATCTGGTGATTGTTTCTGACAATGTGACTAGATGCTGCTTAAATGATTATCATTAACAATTAAAATGATTAAGAAGGTATTTCACTGTGTTACCGCAGTTAAGATTTTTAAAAACTTAAAATCTAAGTTAAATAGCAATAAGTCACTAATTGTTAAGTTTCTCAGATTAGTGAAAATGAAAACATTTCAAGATGCTCAATGTTGGCAAAGCCATAGAGAAACAGGTACAATCATATACACTAAAGGGGTTAAAAGCTGCTAACCTTGAGGAGGGCGTTTTAGCAAGCTCTGAGGACTTTGACCATCAGGCCCTCCCCACAGTCAAAGGGCCCTTTTCTTCCCTAGCTCCGGCTTCACTTCCTCCCCACCCTGAGGACAGGCTGGTAAAGCTTTGGTCTGCCTGCCTGCACTTCTTAACTGCATCACCTCAGGCAAGTGCTCTGGTCTGTCCCATCCACTGATGGAGAAGTGATAGATCCTTTCCTGGAGGACCCGCTCAGCCAATGTAAGGGAGTGAAGAGAACCAGGCCCAGCTGTTTCCTCTGCAGAGTGGATGTAAAAAGGCTTCCAAAAGACATGGAGCTCTCTGTGCTTCCAAAGTTTAAGGTCTGTCCTGGAAACTCTCCTCTCTACCACACATCAGTAGAAAGTCAAGTTGGAAATCTAGAGACTGAGGTTGTGATAACCATCCCTCCTGCTCTGGGGAGCTTCTGGTTCAGTCTCTTTCTGCCTAGCTGTCTGCCTGTCCGTCCATTCCCATCTGCAGGGCAGTCCACAATGAGCAAGTGCTTCCTGCCTGTGGGTCTCAACTTGACTCTCCCCCCACACCCCACAACTCCACCTACAGAGTGATCTAAGTAGTGGGTGGAGAGGGACCAGGAAGAAGGTAGAAGGAGTGAGTTGTTCTGCTAAAAATCAGTCCAAAGCGGAGAGTCAGGAGGCTGCACTATGTGTCTTGTGATCAGCTACAAAGCTTCCACAGAAACGGCCTGTCTGGGAGGTGAAGGGGGAGCCTGGAAAGGTGGGGCCACTCATTTGAGGCCCCCTGGTGTTCTGGGAGAGACCCAAGTGTAGATACAACTCTGCTTAGCATCTGGCGGCTGGACTGAGAGAGGCTGACCACAGGAGGCCTCAGAGAGCCCCACAGTGTGAACGTCCAAGCTGGGAGCCCTGGCTGTGGAAGGGTGCTGGTGCCAGGAGACAGATGCCATCCCCCCACCCGCTGCCCGAGGCCCACCTCGAACGTGAGATAGTGCTCCTTCAGTCGGTACTCCTCGGCCTCCTTGGACTTGAGACCCCTCTCCACTGGGTGACATCTGTGCTCAGCCAGCTCTGCAGTCACCTGCTTCAACTTATTCTCATGGGACCGCAGCTGCTCCTCCTGCAAAGACAATCCCTAGCCTGTGAGGCCTGACACGAAGCATGTTACACGGGTGAATGTAACCCCATCCCACCAGAAGCTGATTCACCAAAGGGAACTTGATGCTGGCCAGGGTCCTTGATTCCATGAGGGTAGAGCCAGCCTCCTTCCTCACCTTGATCCCAGAGGCCTCAGCCCTCCCTCCTCAGTGCCCAGTAGGCTCAGGAGATAAGAAAGCCTCACATTTGTACATATACATACACACTCCATGACACAGACAACCCCTGGTCCTGCACACGCAGCCAAACGCACCAAACTAAGTTAGACTGGGCCATTATCCCTGGCTCCGTATTGCTCACACATTCTCCCACATTCATTTTCAAGTGTGCCTGACAGTCACACCTCCATATTCACACCCCAAGATGCACTGAAACTGGCCTGTCACTGACAGACCAGTACACCCAGTACCACCAGACCTTTGTGCAGTGTGTGCATGTGGAGGTGTGGACACATCTGTGGGGCCTACATGCATGCATCTGTGCTGTGTTCATTGCGCACATACACACGGGGTATCCAGGCAGACACAGAAGGCCCGGAGCTCTGTGGAGAGATGAGGCCTTAGTAATAAAGAGGCCAACAGCTGGAGCTCCCAGCCCTTGGCTCAAGTTCTGGCTCACTGCTTATCCTTTCCTCTCCACAAGTACCCTGAAACTCTATAGTAGTGATGAAATAAGGGTTTTTATTCTAGGATTACAAACGAAACCCTTAAGGACAAGTGAGACCATCAAAAGAACTCTGGGCCTTATTTAAAAAGTGAAAAAAAACACAAATGCTGATGAAGATTGGGGGGACAGAAACCCTCATACGTGATGGCTGGGAATGTGAATTAGGACCACCATTATAGAAATCAGTATGGAGGTCTCTCAAAAAACTGAAAATGGATCAATCATGTGATCCAGCAAGCACGGAGATACCTACCCATTCATGTTCCTTGTAGCACTGTGCACAAAGCCGAGTTACCCACATACTGAGGGCAACAGATGAGTGGGTAAAGAAAACATGCATGTACACAACGGAGTTTCATTTAGGCAGAAAGAATAAAATTATGTTATTTGCAAGAAAATAGATGGAAGTGGAGATCGTCATGTTAAGTGAAATGAGCCAGACCCAGAAGGACAGGTATTACATGTTCTGTCTCAAATATGGAAAATCATTTTAAAGAGAGAGGTCCATCTGAAAGTAGAAGAGAGGGGATTTTTCTTGTTTTGTTTTCATTTGATTTGGCTGATTTTGGAAATTTTTGTTGGTTTGTTTCAGTTGGATTATTTTGTTTCTTTGGTTAGGTGGTTTGTTTTTTCAAGGTAGGTCTCACTCTAGCTCAGGCTGACCTAGAATTCACTATGTAGTCTCAGGCTGGCCTTGAACTCACATCGATCCTCCTACCTCTGCCTCCTGAGTGCTGGGATTAAAGGCGTGCGCCAGCCACCATGCCCAACTTTCTTCCTTCCTTCCTTTCTTCCTTCTTTCCTTCTTTCTTTCTTTCTTTCTTTCTTTCTTTCTTTCTTTCTTTCTTTCTTTCTTTCTTTCTTTCTTTCTTTCTTTCTTTCTTTCTTTCTTATTTTTGAGACAAAGTCCTCCTACATAACCCAGGCTGGCCTTAAACTTGTGGTAATTCTGCCTTAGCATCCCGATGTCTGGGATTACATACATCATGTGTCACCTTGCTCGTTAAAGGGAAGGAGGTAGAAGAGTGGAGAGACACGACCAAAGCATGACATAAGCATATATGGAAACATGGTGATTCCCATTAATTTCTATAATTAATGTAAGTTAGTAATTATTTAAATGAGTACTGGGTGAAGGGTCAGCCAAGTCTCAACTGTCCCTACCCCCATGACACACAGACCACAATCACACCCATAAGATGCACCACCATTGGCAAAGAAGTTAGCCCATGCCACCCACCACAGCACAGCTGGGCCTCAGTCTGGGGTGCTGAGTGGAGCCTCTCTCTTTCCATCTGTAAGTGGAGGTGAGGCACAGTGGAGTGAGGGAGAATATTGGCCCTTCCCTGGTGGCTCGTTTGAATGGAGGTCCCCCAGTAGAGTCAGGAGTTATATTGAAGCTTGTAACTTGGGTTTGCAGCTGCCTGGCTGGAAGAGGTGTCACTGAGGGCGGATCTGGAATTCCAGCCTAAATCTGAGCTCTGCCTGGAGTCCCTGCTGCTTGGTGCTCATTTGTGGTGGTGGTGATGCTCTCTCTACTGGACCTGAGAAAGGAAGCCAGTTTCTTCTGCTGTTATGGAACTTGCCCTGGATCTGGAAACTTCAAATAAATCCCTGCCTCCTCTAAATTGGGCCTGGTTTGGAAGATCATCCCAGTGGCCTGGAGCTAGATAAGATACCTGGTGTCCCTTAGCCCAAGACCAGGCACCCTAGAGAAGGAGCAGAGGTGAGGCTGGGGAATGGGGACCTGGCCTATCCCAGAAGCTCAAACCTGGCAGAGGCGAGCAGTGCAGGAGGGCAGCAGAGGCCGGCAGAACTTCTTCATAGAGCTGACGGCTGCTGGGAAGGCTGGGGCCGAGAAGATAGCAGCGACTAGGTTGATCCTCAAGATCCAAGACAGCATTTCTTCCTTGCTCCTGGGGACAGAAGGACACAGACTAGAGCTTCTGCTTCTCACAGCAGGACCCCTTATCCTCCTACCAGACACGTGACCCAGCACCAGGCTTGGCACAGAGAAAGGAGGGAGGGGTAATTCCCCTCTATCAACACCCCTCCCCCCAGGCAAACCTAAGCTTTCATAAATAAGCCTGCCCAGGTCCAGTGATGGCCCCAGAGCTGAGGGTCCCAAAGCCCATGGGTGCAGGAGATCAGCAGTAGTGAGCGGTTCTCCTGCAGGACTCGCACTCTGGTCCCCAGGGCCCATCTACTGGAGTCCCTCCTGTGACGCTCATCTGGCATGATAACCCCAATCTCAAGCCACCACAGAATGGCATGCAGCAGAGGGAGTTTTCCCCTCTAAAACCCTAAGTTTAAAGTCAAACAAGCCACTGTCTATCAGCCTGACATTCCAGGCTTGTTAAGGTCCAGTCGGGTTGACTGTGGATCTAAGATGGGGCTAGAGAGGTAACCGCTCTACTCGCCTTCTTGGTGACACTAATGTAACCACTGCTCTGAGGACCTAAAGGAGCTGTTGGTCTGTCAGTCTGTGGCTGGGGTGTACAGGAAGCCGAGGTGTCTAGCTGAGTCACCAGGAGAGTGGAGCATGCAGGACAACAAAGTGGGCCCTCAGCCCGAGTCGGAAGATGAGGTTCCAGCTTCTACTTACGGTGCCTGGAAGAGGAAGACTCTCCAGTCGGCCGTCTTCAGCTTGAGCACATTGGACTTCTTGCTGTAGTCAGAAGCCCTGGAGGCCAGAGCGTGATGCACGCGGATGGCGTTCTTCAAGTCACCCTCTGAGAGCGCCTTGTCAGGCCTGTATTCATCCTGAGTGGGGGCACTCTGTCACTATGGGGCCCTAGGCTCTGCACCACACATTCCACTACCACCTCCTTCTGTCTGTTCCTCTAGCTTCCTGCACCCCAATAAAAATGACAAAATTGGACTGGAGAGATGGCTCAGCGGTTAAGGCACTTGCCTCCAGTGCCTAAGGCCCCTGGTTCAATTCCCCAGGACCCACATAAGCCAGACCCACAAGGTGGTTGAAAATGAAAAGATAAAATATTTAAAAAAAAAGAATCACAAAATCATTCTAAGCACCCCCTCCCACACCCTAGTCCAACCCAGAGGCCTGATACAAGGTATCCATTGAGCCACTGGCTATTTCAAAGCTCCCATCCCCAAACCTTCAAAGCCCTGAATGAGCCTGAGTTACACTCTTATAAAAAAATATTTATTTTATTTTATTTGCAAGCAGAGAGAGATGGAGAGAAGAGAAATAGACAGAGAGAGAGAGAAAGAGAGAGAGAGTGGGTATGCCAGAGCCTCTAGCCACTGCGAAATGAATTCCAGATGTATGTGCCACTTTACGCATCTGGCTTTATGTGGGTACTGAGGAATTGAACCTGAGTCGTTAGACTACAGGCAAGTGTCTTAACCGCTGAGCCATCTCTGCAACCCAATTTTTAAAATATTTATTTTATTTTTATTTGCAAGCAGAGTTAGAGAGACAAGCTGAGTTACACTCTCAATAGGAGAAGGACCCAGAATCCATATTTCCCAATCCTGCCCAGGAGCCCCTAGGCACTGCAAGGCAGGGGCTGGAGGGGCCTAAGCTGGCTGTCCCTAGGAAAGGACAATGCGGGCCACCACTCTCTCACCTTCTGCAGGTACAGGATGGTCCCCTTGAGCACCGCGTAGAATTTCTTCCAGCCTCGCCTCCCACGGGGTGCTGAGGACGGGGACACAGGTAGTGTGGCCACAACCTCCTGCTCCAATATCTCCTACCTTGCCTCCCCCTACAAGTCCACTTGTGTGTGTGTCCCCACAGAAGTGGCCAAGGGTGGGGCCCTCCGATGCCACCATCCCTCCCAAGCCCCTTCACAAGCCTGACACCCACTCCTCTTGCCATCCATATCAGCGTGAGTCTTCCGGGTCAGCACGCCATGCTTGTAGGTGGTAGCGCTGAGAGCCTGCGGGACATCCAGGAAGGGGTTGCCTCCATCCAGGATCCGAGTCACCTTCTTTGTGCCTGTCCCAAACTTGTCATCCACCAGCTCAGATAGGGATTTCCTCAGCTCATCCTCGTCACTAGAAAGATATCAAGCCTGAGAACCACCTCTTGACCCCACATCACCACAGCCTCTCCCACCAGCCATCACTCTGGGATCTAGGCTCAAAGGCAGTAGGTTCTAGAATATGGATCCAGGTCTCCAAACCCTACCCTCAGTCTTCAGTTCTGAACTTGATGTCTGATCTTTGATTTGGGGCCCTCTAAGCTGATCCTTACCTTTGATTACAAAGTTGAAGTCTTCCCAACATCCAGGTCTCCTTCCCAGGCTTTGTTCTCTCTCTAGTTCAGGGAGCACTAACCCCACACACACAGACTGAAGCTGCACAAAGCATGCCAACAAGCTGGCAGGGGCAGGACAGTGGGCAAGCCCCTGAGTTCCAGGGCCACCAAGAGAAGAGTGCCAGCTCTTCCAAGTAAGGTTGGTGTCCTTAAGCCTGGGACCTCTACAAAGACCCAAAGACACAGGCTACCCTAGAAGCTCAACAAAGGGGACCCCCACCCACCTCCAAGCAACCATCAAGATCTCCACCCCTCTATGCAAATGGCCGTGCACCTCCAGGTCTTCACAAGGAAATAAGTCAGGGGACATTCACCTCCCCCCACTGCCAAAAGCAGTCACCACCCAAACATACTCAGATTTTCAAGTTCGTAGGGGTCCTGTGCCTTCTGCCTGCCTATCTCTCAAAAGGCAAAGAGCTGTCGTTGTTGGAAATTTGGCAATATCCTCAGTATAGAAAAGCCAGTTGTAGTCATTCTAAAACTAAATTCACAGTCCAGTCTACTCCATAGCAAAGCAATAAGCATTGTGCACTTGTAATCAAGTCAGAAAATGAACCCAAAGGGGTGTTCAATGATGGATGTTGGCCAGCCAGACTAGGCCCTGGGTTGGGAGGAATCAGCACCATGGAGAGTGGTCGGTGTGGCCAGCCTCTTCCTCCCCCAGTGACTGTCTCCCACCTCATGCCCGTGGGCACTACTCACATGGCCCATTCCAGCTTTTCATTCTTGATGGAGTTGTACAGGGTCTGAGAGAGAGGAAAAGAGAAGAGCTCCGGTAAGAGCCGAGGAAATCTCCACGTACCAGTAATTTGGCTGCAGTGAAAAGACCTTTGCAGCTAACGGAGAACAGTGGGTGCTTGACTCGCAGTTGTTTGTTGGCTAGCTGAATGGGTGGATGGGCTGATGGATGGATGGGTGGATGGGCGGACAGACAGACAGAAAGATGGATGGGTGGATTAGTGGGTGGATGACAGATGGGTGGATGGATACTTAGTTGTGAAATCATTTCTTGTCTGCCTTTCCAGAAGACTGTAAGTTTCTCAAGGTCAGGAGTTGTCTATCTCATTCAGCACTGTCTCCAGTGTATAATCTAGAACTTGACATACTGTCAGTGTTTAAAAGGACAGATGGGTGGATGAAGGGATGGATGGGTGAGAGATGCGTGGATGCCTGAATGGTTGGTATATGAAAGAGTATTCGGGGTCCAGGGGTAGGTGAAGGGTTAATGGGTGGGAATATGAGTAGGTAAGGGGCAGGTGAGAGGTGGGTGAGGGATGATGAGTGGATGAGAAGTGAATAAATGGCTGATGTTCTAAACAGATATTTCTCGGACGTGAGGGAGAGAATTATGGTGAGAAGGATAGAGACAATGTCCTCTTTCTTAGTTTTATTTGTAATTGGCACTCATTATTAAGTCCCTTTCTGGTACCACTGGGTTGTTTAAAAAAGACACTAAAAATAAATTCAACATTCCCCCAACCCTAAATAAACCATCCTTTAAGGTGGAGAACTGACGTAGCTGGGAAGGCCAGAGCTCCACAGTGGGCTTAAGCTTCCAAAGAGAACTGAGTCCTTTAATTCCCTGTGGTTTTGAAAAAATGAGTGAGCCTTTCCGTGTGGTGATGATTATGGTGATGGTGGTGGTGGTGAAGGAGGAGGTGACGGTTGGGAAAACGAAGGTTATTACTGTGACCACAACGAGCGCTAAGAACAATCCACACAGCCCAGCTCTCTACCTTCCTCAGGGAACAGAGAACAGTCAAGTGTGGGGCCGGATGTTCTCTAGCTCTGGCTCCAAGTCATGGTGTTTCTGGCCCAACAGTAGAAGTCTAGAATGTCAGGATTTAACGGGGCAGAGACTTATGTCCACCCACCTGGGCCAGAGCTGGGGACATGGGAACCCTTAGCAGGTAATACCTTCAACAGGTCTTTGGCAAAGTCTTGCCCATCATTCAGCTGGTCCAAGTTGGCAATGAACTGCTGGCAGGACATCTTCTTGCCAATGTTCTGTCATGGAGAAACGGTTCTGCCTGAGAGTAGGGAAGAAGGCTGGTGTGGTCCCCACACCCTGCCCTGCCCAGCCAGGCGGGATGAGGCAGCATCCAGGACAGCAGTGCAATGAAACTTCCAGGATGTTCCTTTGCCTCCAAGAGTTTATAAAACTCAAGCATCATGAAAGGTTCTCTTCAAACCCAAACTAAGGAGTCAGGTTTGGAAGAAGCATTACAGTAGTTGACATCTACCAGGTACCTGTTTTTCTCCAGGTATTATATTTGACATGCATTATCTTATCCTCTTCTCCCCACAGGGTAAGGAACCCAAGGTGTGGGAAGGTGATGTGAGGTGCCCATGATCACACAGCAGGGAAGTGAAAGGGCCCAGTGTGTCTGACATTAAAGCCCATGCTCTCACCCGCTCCATGGTACACTCTCCCAAGGTCACTCAGCACCAGGACTTGAACCCAGGCCTCTTGGCTCCTGAGCAGAAGCTCTGTGTATTCCGTCACAATCGCCTCACCCTCTCACCTGCACAAAGTAGGGCAGTAACACCTCCAAGAGGTAGGTGAAGTAAGGGGAAGTTCGGTCTTATGAGATCAAAAGTCAATTTCCACCAACACATGGGTGCCCCATGCTGAGCTGGACTGACACGAATAGAACCTAAACAGATGGCGTTCCTCCTTGAGACACAAATAAGAAGCTGGGAATTACCATACCCCCCAATTCTGCCTGTTGTTAACTAACAAATGGTAGAGGGGTTCAAGCCCTCCAAGCCCACACCTGATGTTCAGGCTTTTAGAGTTTCCTGGAGCATCTGCATTTGAGGAAACTCTGGGTAACGCATCATGTTTGGGAGGTCTGGGGGGTTAGATTTTCTATAAGTCATTTCCCTAGATTGATCTGAAAATTTAACTTTCATCTCATGAGATGGGAATACATAGTTCCTCAAAAAATAATATTACAGGATATGGGGAGATAGCTCGGTTGGGAAAGTGTCCACAACCACACAACCACGAGGACCTGAATTTTATCCCCTGTAAACTGGCAAAATGCCGACCACAATGGTGCACACCTGTAATTCCAGCTCTAGGGAAGTGGAGACAAGAGGACTCAGGGCTCACTGGCCAGCCAGTCCGGCCTAACTGTTGAGCTCCAGGCCAATGAGAGACCCTGTTCCAAAGAAGGTGCCATTCTCTTTCTCTCCCTCTCCCTGTCTCTCTTTTCTGCTTGCAAATAACTAAATAGAAATATTTTAGAAAATATGAATATAATCTCTGTGTAAATGTGCTGAGGAAATGTAAAATAAGACATCAGGGCTGAAGATTATGCTTCACAGGAATGCGGAGCCCCGAGCAGAGCAGCTTCCTTCTTGAAGCACGGCCTATCCTGGACTTGAGAACAAAAATTGGAGTTTAGAACCCATCAAGAACAAGGGGTCCTGGGACCTCAGTCACAGAAGCTTTCCCTAAGATCAGGAACAGCCAACAATTAGGAAAGAAAAAGAAATAATAGCCTGGAGCCACGGAGTGAGTTCCAGGTCACCAAATTAGAAAGGAGGAAGTAAAATTATATCAAGTTGCAGATGACATAATTTTATAGAGAGAATATACTAAGGGTGGGGCTGAGGGTGTAGAGCAGCTAGTAGAGTGCTTGCCTGGCACACACAGAGCTCTGGGTTCAATCCTCAGAACTGCATAAAACCAGATATGGAGGCACACACTTATAATCCTATAACTCAAAAGGGGGAGGCAGGAGGATCAGAAGTTCAAGGATATTTTTGGCTACATAGATAGTTCTTGGACAACCTGGGAAACATGAGACCTGCCTCAAAAAAGAAAAACAAAACCTTAAAGATCCAAAAAAAAGAATTAAAACTAATAACTTAATTCAGCAAAGTTGCAGGATATAAGGTTTTAAAAATCAATTGCATTTCTATATCTTAGCAATGAGCAATCAGAAAATGAATTTCAGTAAACAATTTTTTGCAATAGCATCAAAAATGATAAATGAGCCAGACATGGTGGTACATGCCTGAAATCCCAGCACTAGAAAAGCAGAAGCAGGAAGATCATAATCTTCAAGTTCAAGGACATCCTTGGACTCCAGACTAGCCTTGGATACATGAAAGCCTGTCTCAAAAACAAAATAATGTCTAGCCTATTAACTGAAATAAATTCCCCAGTACCCAGTAAAGCCAGATGCACAAAGCAGTGTATGCATCTGGAGTCGGTTTGCAGTGGCTAGAGGATCTGGCTCACCCATTCTCTCTCTATCTTCTATCTCTCTCTGCCTACAAATAAATTAATTATTTTTTTTAAAAAACTACAAAAGATGGGGCTGGAGAGATGGCTTAGTGGTGAAGGCATTTGCTTGCTAAGCAGAAGGACCTAAGTTCAATTTCCCAGTACCCACATAAAGCCAGATGTACAAGGTGGTGCATGTGTCTGGAGTTCATTTGCAGTGGCTGGAGGCCCTGGTGCACCCACTCTCTCTGTGTCTGCCTCTTTCTCTCTCACTCTCTCAAATAAATAAATAAATATTGATTTTAGAAAAATAAAAATATATAACTCAGAGAGTCTCCTATAAATATATATTTTAAAATATTGAAAATAGGTGTTCAAACAAAAAACTATACACAGATTTTCCTAATTACATATTCATATCCATATATGCATATGTGGCATATCCATGCAATGGGACACTATCCAGTCACAAACAAGAATGAAGTACTAATACATGCCACAACACAGCTGAAAACATTATGTCAAGGGAACAAGCCAGACAACAAAGGACAGGTGCTATAGGATCCCACTGGCAGGAAATATCTCTGGTTAGACACATGCATATAGGTGGAATGTGTGTCAGCATGTGCCAGGGGCTGGGTAGAGGTAATGAGGAGTGACCACTGTGAATAGGAGGCTTATGGGAGTGATGAAAAGTTCTAGAAGCAGATCATGGTGATGGATGCATACCACTGGGGATGTACTTAAAGCCACTAAATTGTACAAACTTTGTTGCTGTTGTTTGCAGATCTGGGGTTGAACCCACGCTGTACGTGCTAGGCTAGTACTCTGCTACATCCCCAACCCCTAAATTGTACATTTTTAAATGGTTTAAATAGTGAATGCTATAAATTATTTGTATTTGATCACAGTAAAATTATTCAGTAAGGATATAGAACATTTTTGCAATATACAGGATCTGGCCTTACTGGTACATAAGCACTATAGAACAAACTTCTTTTTCAAGTCCACATGAAACATTCACTAAAATTAATCTCTCCCTAACCAAAAAGAAAGACTCAACAAATTTCAAAGTAAGGTCAATAAGATAATATTAGTAGACAACCAGACAAAAAGACATATACAAAAAGAAAAAGAAAAAAAGCCATGTATCTGAATCATTTCACAGCCCAGGAAGGAAAAGTTTGGAACCTCCATCCAAGTCCCCAGCTTCTCCTCCCTCCCACTCCCATTTGGGTGGGTCAGCAGGGCCTTCCCTTGACCCTGAGCCCCAAGACCTCTTCTGGAAGCCTGTCTCCCAGCAAGAACAAATTACAGTCTGGCCTCAGTCCCATCCCATAACTAAGGCCCTGGCACTCTTAAGCCAAGGTGCTCACCTCCCTAAACCATTTCCTGGATGGAACTGGGGCTGCCCGGTCCATCACCTAGGGAGTGACGCTTGGCCATTGCCTTGGGCCCATGTAAGGCAGCTTTTGCCTGCATGGCATGGAGGTCAGAACCACCCCAGCCTGTGGTTAGCGCTCACCCAGAAGGGGGAGGAGCAGACCAAGCAGAAAGCATGACGATTCATCCTTCAGCAGGAAAGGTAGGGTTGAGAAAAGTCCTCTGGACGAGGAAGCTTGTCCTCGTTTCCTTTTTGGTTTGTTTGGTTTGAGAGAGAGAGAGAGAGTGTGTGTGTGATATGTGTGTGTGCTCTCGTGTGAATGCAGGCACACACGTGTCACAGCGTGCATGTATTGGTCAGATGACGACGTTCGAGTGTCAGTCCTCACCGTACACCTAGTTTCAAGTAGAGGCTCTCATTCTCCTCGTGTTTTTGCCATTTTCACTGCTTGGTTTGACAGGCTAACTGGTGCACAAGGTTTTGAGTTTCTGGAAAATTCTGTTTTGGCCTCCCAGTTCAGTCAATGTGCTAGGATTTGAGAAACCCCACCCACCCCCAATTCTGGCTTTCTATGTGGGGTGTGGAGCTCAAACTCAGGTGCTCAAACTTGAGCAGCAGGTACTTTACCCACAGAGCCATCTCCCCAGCTCAGGGATTTCTGGATACAGCTCATGTATCCAAGGCTGGCCTCAAACTCACTATGCAGCCAAGGATGACCTGCCTCGACCTCCTGAGTGCTGGGAGTCTAAGCGAGTACCGCCATGCCCAACATATGCAGTGCAGAGGATGCAAGCCAGGATTTGAAGCCGATTGGTGCAGGCTAGGAAAGCACTCTGCCAAATGAGCTACATCCCCAGTCAACCCCTCCTCCTTGGCAAATACTAAGGAAACATTCATTACACTTGGTATTCCTTAAGGTTTTTGTACAAGGCTGTCACCCTCTGAGAATGGAAGACCCGTGCCTCACAGTGTGCAGAATAGCAGCCAAACCCCTGCATCTGTCCCCCAGTTCATTTGCCACACCGGTCCAGCTCACCCAGCAGCAACTCCACGCGTGTTCATCCCAGAGTCTGGGAGAACAACTCGTTCTGATTGAGCTCTCACCTGGAGACTCCCCCAAACGACCACACTTACTCACCTCTGGCCTTTCACCCAACACCCATGGCAAAGAGGAATGCTAGAGACAGCACATCCAGAACACCTCTGGAGTGTCTCTCCATTTCTAGCCTGAGATGCCTAGGAAGTCACCATTCTCAATATCCAGCCAGGCTGGTTCATCCAGAATCATACCTGAACCTGAGCACCCAAGGCTTCCTCCTCTCACACCTCACTACAAGTGCACACTCTGACCCACCTGCCCTCCTTCCATCTCTGCCCTCTCTGGAACACCCATTACACATCCTTTGTCCTTCTTCGAGGTCCAGTGTACCCACTTTCTCTTCTCTCCCACTTTGATGTCCGTCCACACCATTAACCTCTTTACTGCAAACATTCTCTCTCCTTATGCGTGTCCTATTTGCCTAGGGAAACAAAAGTTCCTCAATAAAAAGAGTGACCGATGTGGTGGCACATGCCTTTAATCCGTGCACTTGGGAAGCAGATGTTGGAGGATTGCCGTGAGTTCGAGGCCACCCTGAGACTATATAGTTAATTTCAGGTCATCCCTGGCTAGAGCAAGACCCTACCTCAGGGGGAAAGAAACTAGTGAGGGGGCTGTAGAGTTTGCTCAGTGGTTAAGGCCCTTGCCTTGCAAAGCCTAAATACCTGGTTTGAGTCCCCAGTACCCACATATTCCAGATGCTCAAGCTGGAGTTCATTTGCTAGAGACACTGGCCTGCCCATCCTCTCTCTCTTACTCTCGATCTGCCTCTTTCTTTCTCACACTCTGTATATCAAAATGAATAAATAACCTAACGAGTTTCCTGCACTGTGCCTGGACTCAAGTCAAAGTGAATGAAGCAGCATAGAGGAGAGCAGAGTTATGCTACCTGGCTTCATTTTCCATCTGCAGCCACCATCCAATGAGTGTCAAGACCTCCCGCATGCTTTTCCCCTCTTCTCCAACCACCCCGTAGCCAACATCATGATTCTCTCTTCAACATGGCTCCCCCATCATGGAGTGCTGCTTTCCTGATGTACTTTCTTCTCTGGACTCAGAAAACTCCTGTTTTCCTCCAAGTTCTTGCTGCCTCACAGTCTCTCCTAGTCCTCTGCTAGCCTCTGAGGCCAGGGCCCAGATCTTGACCATCAGCCTGCTTCCCTCCCCGGGAAACTTGGCCAGTCCATGGCTTTAAGTTCCATCAAGATGACAATGACCCTCCTCATCTCCACTTGGCCCTGACTCAGTGACCCCACCACTCTTCTTGGTGTTCTTATGTTAAGGCCCCGCATAGCACGTCAGAAATGGGATTTGAGTCACACAAGCCAGCCAGAAACCAAAGACAAACTGACTCTTCTTTCTGGGGCCAGCTCATCAATAAGCCCTGTTAGACGTCCTTTAGCCGGCCTCACTCCACAGACACTTCCCCTCACATCTACCACCCTGGCTGCTCTCCCACCTCCCACTTGAACAAAAACCAATAGCCGTTTTGAAACATTTCATGGATCCCCAAAACTTAAATATATGTAACAGCAAGCCCATTCCTAGATATGGACCCACTGAAAATCAACGTTCACAAGCTTGTACAGGAATGTCTCTGGCAGCCCTATTCACAGTGACAGAAAGGTTTTGAAACGAGCCTTCCTGGACCTTTTGTCTTGGGCCTTTCTGTGGCTGGCTCCCGATGATCCCCCAGGTCTCTCTGGTCAGGGCCCTGTGGTCTTGTCTGGCCCTCAGTCCAGCACCCATCATACAAGACCATTCCCTTCCTGGACCTCCCACCGGATGCCATGTGCAGGGGTGGGGCTCCTTGTCCTTGTTCACAGAGCACACAGGTGCTCAGCACATTGTTGAGCTTCCCACCCCAGGAGTCCAAGCAAGCCTCCTACCGGAAGCTTCCATCCGCTCACACGTCTCCGAAAATCACGTCTAGCCATCTCTCTACCCAGACCTCTTGCTGGGGTACCAGCAGGACCAACATTCCTAGGATCCCCTAATTCCACCATCTGCTCAGCAGCCACAGGGGAGGAGCCCACGGGAAAGGAAGATCTCAGCCTCTTCCACTAACAGGCCTTGGGCCCTTGGGTGAAGCATCCCCACCTGCACCCCCCTGTCTTTGGCACGCCTTACAGGCGGGATTACATATGGGGAAACAAAGGGAAGCTTAGAGAGGTAAGTAGCTTGCTCCAGGTCACACAGCTGTGATGTGGTGAAACGCAGAGAACCCAGACCCTGGCCCCTTGTCTCCAGCTGTTGAGCAACGTGCCTCAAGGGAGCTGTGGATCCTCAGTGTGCGTTTCAGCAAATGTGGAGGTCCTGCCCATCTACCTCTCTGTCCTCAGCCGTGGAGGGCATGCCAGAAGACCACCCATGCTTGGAGAAATTCAACAAGGAGGGACCGGTTTAGCACTTCTTTAAGGTGTCTAGGAACACCAGCTGTCCATGCTCAACATGGTGCTCACAGAGAATACACGTCTGCTCTCCTTCCCACACTCAAGCTAACTATTTTGACGTTAGCACAGGTTTGCTCTTCCTGGTGAGGGCATGAGGCCCCAGCCCTGCCCAGCCCGTACCCCATGTGCCCAGGAGTCAGCTGCTCTTTCTCTCCCACACTGACTCCAGCTGCCAAAAGCTCTCTCAGCCTCAGGGATGTGCCTACAGGCTGCCCATCATTGTGATGAACACTACTGTTATTCTTAGATAGTAGTAACGTTCATCATGAAATCCTTGCTAGGATCCAGGCCCCTACACTTGGTGTGGTGTGTTAGCTCGTTCAGTCCTCTCTGAGACACCATGGAGGGCACTCTTATCCTTCCCCAACAGACATAGCCTGAGACTCACAGACAACCGAGGACTTGCCTAGGGTCACACAGCTACCCCACAGAGGTAAAAGGAGGTTGTAGCCAAGTCTATCCCAGCTCTTTCTGCCACTCCATACTGCCCGGATTTTCCTGGATGAATCTAGAACCAGGAGCACTGGCCTGTTGTCCCTGAGTCACTAAAATATCCCCAAGGGACTCTGAGTGAGCAATGGTGGGAAGCGGTTGGATGGGGCAGATGGTGTAATGAGGACACGGAAGGAGGATGGAGGCATGTCTGGGCACACGGGCATGCACACCACCAGCTGCACTTACCACCTGAGGAAGGGCAGGAGAGCCCAGGGAGGGGCCACAGCCAACCAAGGAAGGAAGAAGGATTTTGTGAGTGTGAAAAACCTGGAAGCAGCCTGGGGCCTGGCCGCCCCACACCTGTCCCTCTACTCACTGACCCGGGAGGGTGAAGGAGTGACGAGGAGGCCTCTTGAGTAACATCATTTGATTGGCTGCCTGGGTCGTGGCCTTTCAGCAAGGCCACATTGGACTTGAGGACAAGGCATTGAGTTGTATGGACCCCATGAGGGATGCACATCTTGTTTGTCATGACCTAAATGCCCTTGCGCCTCAACTGTTCTTACTGCCCTCCTCAGAAACCAGAAGCCAGAAAACTAGCGGATAAAAACAGGGCCAGAGCCAAATCCAGAAGGAAGTTGCCCAACTCCCAGGTCTGCTAGAAGAAACCCTACCTCTGGGCAAGACGTGTCAACAGGGCTAGGGAAAAGGTCAGCCTTTGATAACTGCGGAACCAGTAAGAGTACCTCCCCGCATGACTCACATGACCCCTCTTCTCACAACTCACATGTCCATGCAGGTCCGTGTTGAGCAGCATGAGGGCACAGGTGAGCGTGTGTATTCCATCTAAATCAGAGATGGTGACATAGTCAGTGTGAGGGCCCAGCTCATGCCCATTCAGCCCCCCACCTGTCTCATAATAGAGCTGGCTTGAAGGCCAGAGGAATAGAGGAATACCTGTTCCTCGTGCCTCTCAGACAAGGTCCGTGGGATACTCCATGCCCAGCCCACTGCAGAGAACCCTGTCTGCCCCAGGTCAAAGCATCCAGTCCCTCAGAGGGACCCTGACTGCCCTGGGCCTCTAGTCCAGACATCTACTTTCTGCAGCTAAATTTCCCTTGAACCTCAGGCCTAATAAAGGCTTGGGTCTTGGGCCATGTCCCTGCATTAGCGACAAGGGACTTTGTTCCTCAGTTCCTAAGACTCATGTCCTGCCATATGAGGGTCCTAACCCAGACCTCAACCACACCAGGATCTCCACCCACCTCACCAAGAGTCAGCATTGATAGTGGCCCTGGCCAGGGAGCATGAAGACGCAAAGAACTTGTTGGCATTGGGAAAGGCCATGGGCAAGATACTTGGAACTCCTGCATCTAGCAAGCTGACTCCATTCCATTTCCATCCATTATTCAGTCAATGTGTTGTTGTTTGAGGGTTTTTTTTGTTTTGTTTTTTGTTTTGTTTTGTTTTGGTTTTTTGAGGTAGGGTCTCACTCTAGCCCAGGCTGACCTGGAATTCACTATGGAGTCTCAGGGTGGCCTTGAACGCATGGCGATCCTCCTACCTCTGCCTCCTGAGTGCTGGGATTAAAGGCGTGCACCACCACACCTGGCTTTTGTTTTGGTTTTTGAGACAAAGCCTGCGGCTAGGTCTGACTTGGTTTAGAACTTGCTGTGTAGTCCAGGCTAGCCTTGAACTTTCAACAACCCTACCTCAGCTTTCCAAGTGTCAAGATTACAGGTATGCACCACCATGCCTAGCTGTATGCGTTCAAAGTCAACTGAACACCTACTGTTTGCCAGAGAGTATGGCCCACCTGGGCCTGCCTATGGGACAGAAGTAGAAGGCGGACAGGGTGTAAGAGGCCAGGACCATGCTGGGTAGGAAAGGTGGAGGGTGGAGCCAGGCAGGTGCCATACCTTCCGAGGTGCTGTCGTCAGGGTTGCACTGGCAGTACCGGCGGGAGAAGTGTGTAAGGACACGTTCACGCTCCTGTGTCTCCCCCATCAGTGGGAAGGCCTTCAGGAAGGTTCTAGAAGATAATTCAAGGGCTGTAAAGGGCCTCCTAGAACCCCTGAGTTGGTATGGATCCTCACTGGGGTAGAAGCACCCCCCCAGAGAAAGAGAGAGGGGAGAGAGAGAGAGACAGAGAGAGAGAGAGAAGCACACATGCACATATATACTCTCACACCTGTCCCAGCAAGCCAGAGCCCCTGTGACCATTATCTGGATCTAGACACCTTCTGCAGGCCCAGGTACAACTCTTGCACCCCCACCCACCCACACCAGGATGGCCTCTGAACACCAAGGACTCAGAGCTGCCGCCTTCCCTCCCCCAAAAAGTCCCTGGTGGAAGCAGGTAAGGGACAGATGTGAGGACAGGTGAGTATCTCAGAAGAGGCAGGACAGTGGGTCTTGTCGAGGGGCTGGGACGACAAAGGTGGAGACTTGGAAGCTCTAAGCACATGGCCGCCTATTTGTCAAATTTTGAAGCTAAAGGAGGGAAGGGGTGAGAGTCTTGCAAAGGCAAATGAGGAGACAGAACCTGCCAAGGAGAGAGACCCCAACGACACATCAAGCTCCCCATGAAGGCTGAGGCTCTTCACCCCAGGATCAGAGCCAGCCCTGAGCAACGCCATCTTCAGAGGTGCCTCTCCTCAGCCCAGCTCTGGCTAAATTAGGACCGTGTCCCATGTTGCCTTGAAGGAATGGTTCTACACAGGTTACAGCATTTGACAGAAAAACCATTGAGAAGAGAATGCAAAGAGACAGAATAGATTACAGAAAACCAAGAGAAAAAATAGACAATAGAAACAGAAACAGGAGCTGGGAATGGTGGAGCAGCCTTTAATCCCAGCACTCGGGAGGCAGAGTAAGGTAGTAAGGTAGGAGGAAAACCGTGAGTTCAAGGCCACCCTGAGACTACAGAGTGAATTCCAGGTCAGCCTGAACTAGAGCGAGACCCTACCTTGAAAAACCAAAAACAAGAAATAGAAACAGGTGGCTCCAATGACAAAAAAAAATTATTGTAGTTATTGGTCCTTCACACTATGTTCAGAAAAAGATGGAGGCTGGAGAGATAGACCAGTGAGTAAAGTGCTTGCCTTGCAAGCAATAAGGACCTGGGTTTGCTCCCCAGCACCGGGGAGGTGGAGACAGGTGAATCCCTGGAACTCACTGGCCAAGCAATCTAGCCTAGTTAGCGAGTTCATTCCCAGTGAGAGACACCGTCTCAAAAAGACAGGGATGGCATACCTGAGGGCGACTTCTGAGGCTGTCCTCTGGCTCCACAGGCACTCACATACATGTGCTCATGCATTCACACATACAAGCATACATGCACCAAGAAGACAGAAAATAAGAGGGACAAAAAACAAAACAAAACAGCTGGGCGTGGTGGCGCACGCCTTTAATCCCAGCACTCTGGAGGCAGAGGTAAGAGGATCGCCGTGAGTTCGAGGCCACCGTGAGACTACACAGTGAATTCCAGGTCAGCCTGGGCTAGAGTGAGACCCTACCTCAAAAAACAAAAAACAAAACAAAACAAAATAAGAGGGAAATATGGAGAAAAGTGAAAAGAGGGGGGCTTCCCTAGAGCCTACTTTGTAAAGTTTAAATATGATGGAAATTCTAGAAATAAAAAATATGACAACTAAAAATAAAAAGTCAATAAATTGGCTTAGTGGCATATGGATCATAAAAAAGCAGTAAGTATAGACCAGTAGAAAATATCCCAACTGAGACAGAGGAAAAAAATAGAAAATGCATTTTTAAAAAGAAGAAGAAGAAAAAGAAGAAGAAGAAGAAGAAGAAGAAGAAGAAGAAGAAGAAGAAGAAGAAGAAGAAGAAGAAGAAGAAGAAGA
>PVHP010007887.1:0-55169 GCA_004024765.1 Zapus hudsonius
TGAACTATTTAAAGAACTTCATGAGATAGATGCATTTGGTCATCCTGGGTCACCTAATATGAGGAGCAAGGAATTTGGTAACCGTGCATTTAAAACTTTTGAATATTTGTGGAAAAGTGAAGTGAATAATGATGCTGATTGGTTGCTTCTAGCATCTCTGGATAAACTCTTAAGGGAAAAGCTTAAGATTTACCAGTTCAAGACCCACGTACATGATCTGAAGATTTCTTTTTTTTAAATTTTTTATTTTATTTATTCATTTTCAAGCAGAGAGAGAGAGAGAGAGAGAGAGAGAGAGAGAGAGAGAGAGAGAGAGAGAGAGAGAGAGAGAGAGAGAGAGCGCACCAGGGCCACCACCTTGTGGGTCTGGTGTATGTGGGTTCTGGGGAATTGAAACAGGGGCCTTAGGCACTATAGGCAAGTGCCTTAACCGCTAAACCATCTCTCCAGCCCAAAGGATCTGAAGATTTCTAAATGTGCCCTGGAGGAGAGTATTCTCTGTTGCTGCAAATATTTTATATTTTTCTGTAATCTACCTGGCTTTCCTCAATAGGAATCTACACCACTCAGGGTGATATTAACTTCTTTGTCATAATATCCTATGTTCAAATTTAATTCTAGATTTTAATGTTCCTCTGATTCACTTTTGACACTTTTCTGAAGCTCATGCTTTTCAAACTGTTTTCTCCAAATTCTCTGATTTCTCATTTATCCATGTTCATTTATAGCTTCCTAATATTTTTTTACTATTTTAGTTTTACTATTCTGAAGATGATGGATCTTTTCACTATTTTATTCAAATATGACTCTTATAGATAAGTGCTAAGACTTGTACTCTTATTAAGAGATTTTTTCCTAGGAGATTTTCTTCCATTTACATGATCTAGAAATGAAAGAACAATATTAAATACTGATTCAGATAATCAGAATGTTATTACTATTTTTACTTTTTTTTCTGGATGAATAGTTACTTTTCCCTCCACACATAATGAGGAAGTTTGACATATCATAGTACTTCTTTTGTGTTTTTAAAATGTAATTTCTTTTATAACATTGTCTATTTCCAGATTTTTCTGAGGCTAAGGATCTTTTTTTGGAGGCAAGGTAATCACAGATATTTTTTGTCATGTTAATTATATATATATATCCTTCCAGCAAAATTTTACTAAATTGCTGTGAATTGATTCTAGTTTGTAAATATTATTTACAATCCTTAAAGTTATAGCTTCTTGTGTGCTAACTAACTGTAGTGTTTTCTTCAGCTATTATACAAATATTAATAAGCTGTGACTGTGAAGTCAGAAGGTTTTGTACCAGGAATACAATGGGTGACAAAACCAGTGTGGGCCCTGAGAAAATTGTAAGGTACAATTACAGCCAGTCTACCTTTTTACTCAGGACAGCTTACAGTGTTATGAAGAGACAGAGGAAGTGAAGGTGGGTGGAGAGCAAATCTCAAGTAGTTTGTAGATTCTGTTGGATGAAGGGTAATATGTGCAGGCCTGGAAATTCAGATCTTGGAAGGACACATCCCAGAGGCTGACACAATGGAACCCTTTTAGGAAGAGGCACATCTGTGGTGCCAGGGACTCACTCCTGCAGCTTCTTTTGTTCTGTGGCACATGGTATCTCTTTAGGATAAATGGCTTTCAGTATGCCCTCACTCTGCCACCCCATCAGCATTCATATGATAGATATTTTCTCCCCATGTGCCCAGATTATCCAACAAATCACAGGCCAGATAATTTACATTTTCAAATAAGTGTCTGTGTAA
Organism: Zapus hudsonius; assembly: GCA_004024765.1. NCBI lineage: Eukaryota > Metazoa > Chordata > Mammalia > Rodentia > Dipodidae > Zapus > Zapus hudsonius. The sequence continues at coordinate 1,775 of PVHP010007887.1, forward strand.
AACTAATGGCTAGAAGAGCCAAGTTGCTCAGTATGGTAAGTCTTGTTTTCAAATTTCATATTTTTAAGGATTTTTGGTCTGACCCTTACTTTTTTTCTATGTAGTGAACATTCACAATCCTTCCAGTAACTTCAACTGCTTTGATCATCTATTCCAGACCTCTGGCTTTCCCCATCAGGTCTGGCTGCTTCCTAGGACTGTTTGTGGCAAGGCTGTCCATCATCAGGGAATCTCTCTTCTTCATCGTCTATTTCTTTTGTCTGTTTTGCTTAAAGCTCTCATCTCCTGAATCCCATGGGATCCTCTCCCTTGGTTTAGTTTTGGATTTTCTTTCATAGAAATAGTGCATCTTAGACAAGATTCTAGAGTTCATATATGTCTGAAAGTAGTGCTTTTTCATTTTTGGATGAATTTGGCAGGAGATAAAGTGGTAGGATAGAAATAATCGTCATGTCTCTAAAATTTTAAAGGTGAAACCGCATCTTTCCTACTTGAGTTCCTTGTTCTTTCTGATGATAGTGACATCATTTTTCTTCTAAGTGAGAGTCCACTTCACTCACTGTGCTGAATTTCCAATGGGTGATGTCATGGTTCTGTTCCTCATAAATTTCTTCATTGATTCTTTCTGGAACTCTGAATATCTTATTGGAACACACGTGGACTAACTTTACAAAATAATTTTACATTTATTCATTTTTTAAATTCCTTCCCAGAACATCATCCTAATTGATTTCCTGATCATTATACGGTCATTTCAGGTAGCACATTTATGGTTTCCAAAGTTCTCTATTTATCAGGGAGTGCCCTTGTCTTATGAGTGGATATTTTAGAAATAACTGTGTGATCTTTTTTTCTAAAAGTATTTGTATATTTGATGGCTCATCTTCCTGCTTGTTTTGGCTTTCACTTTTTGTGCTGGAGTATTTTAACTCACGCTCTTCATTTGTGGTAACAAGACACAAAGAACCCACTGAGATTTCTGTCAATGAAGGAGCTTTGTAATATTCATTGTAGGCATGGCCCTTTGGAAGTAGATTTTTGGGAGAGAAAAGGGTGCTACAGAGTAAATGGGTATTTTTTTGTTGTTGTTTTTTCAAGGTAGGGTCTCACTGTAGCCCAGGCTAACCTGGAATTCACTGTGTAGTCTCAAGCTGGCCTTGAACTCAAGACAATCCTCCTACCTCTGCCTCCCAATTGCTAGATTTTCTTATTTTTCAAAGAAAGACATAGGTAGTCTTAGTCTACATGCACACATAGAGGTAGTATTACTTTATAGACGGACATAGAGGTAGTATTACTTTATAGACGGACATAGAGGTAGTAATGTTCCTCTACATGCAGATATAGAAATAGCATTACTCTGTGTGTAGACATAGAGACAGTATTACTCTACAGGCAGATATATAGGTTGTATTACTCTATAGGCAGACATATAAGTTGTATTATTCTCCAGGCAGATATATTGATTGTATTACTCTACAGGCAGACATATAGGTAGTATTACTTCTACAGGTGGACATACAGGTGGTATTACATGCAAACATTGAGCTAGTGATACTTTCCATGCAGACACAGAGGTAGTGTTACTCTACATGCAGAAATAGAGGCAGTGTTATTCTACAGACATAGAGGAAGTATTATTCTACAGACAGACATAGAGGCAGTATTATTCTATGGGCAGACATAGTGGTATGATTAGTCTTGTACAGACATAGAGGTAGTGTTATTCTACATAAAGAAAGAATAGGTTGATTCTTTTTCACTATGGAAGCCCTAAAGCTTTGGGACTCAAGACAGAGTGCTTTGGAGACAATGTGTCTTTTTAATTTTTTTCCTTATGTTGGTCATCTTTCGCAGAAAATAAGCTTTTAGTCAAAGGGGTATAAAACGATAACTGGTTAGAGGTCATACCAGACATGTTAGCATTTGAGTGAGGAAATTTTCCCAGAGGATGCTATGTCCTTCCCTGGTGGACTCTCCTCCCCATGTGTGCCAGTGATTCTCAGGCTTGAATTCCGTTATCTTCACTAGACAAAACCCTCCATTAGAAGATGGATAAACCCCTCTCCTGCAGTCAGGAAGTGGCTTTAGCTGGCTGCCATCTCAGGTGCACTTTAGCTAATGCTTCTCTTGGCTCTGCCTTCATTCACACTTCAATGCCTACAAAGCCTTCTGCTCACCAGGCTTCAGGTGGTTCAGCTGTGCAGTGTAGCTTGCTTCAGCCTACATAGGATGCTACTGGCTGGTCTCATCTACTTGTAAATTCTTTATTGGATGCGGATCTGAATTCCAGCCTAAAGTATTAAGAGAGGTTTTATCTCTGTGGTCCATGCTTGCTACTTTTAGTGTTTGCTGGTTGGTGTTGGTTTCTATCTCTGCTTTGATTTATGAATGAAAGCCTGTTCCATCCACCACTGAAGGAACTTCCTCTGGATCTGTAAACTTAGAAATAAATCTCATCTTCCCATATACTGTGTCTGGTTTGTAAGTTCATACTTCAAGGTATTCAGGAAGGGGTATAAGAAAAAGCATGATTAATATACTTCTGTAATCACTTTAAATTTTTTAACATTCTATAGATATTTAATATGCAAAATATTGTCTTATTATTAAAAACTCAGAAAAATATTTATTCCTGTCTATTCTAACATAATGAACTCTAAAGTAATGAAAATAGTATCTGTGGGGAGGTCATTTGCAAGGATATTTTATATATATATATGTATGGAGGATTTCACAATATCATGGTTTGGTTTTCAAGAAAATAAGCCTTGGTGCTATATTTTTATGTCTTATTTTGAGACATTTAACAGAAAAAATAGTTATTTGTATAAAATTCTTATATTTCATTTCAAGATAGTTATGTTTACTTGGTAGAATTTTAGATTACAATAATTTATTATTATTAAACATTTTCTGGAATATAAGTTTTAATTTATGAAGATTCACTTTATAACCTGAGAGGTAGCCATTTTCTCTTTTGTCCTAATAGGTATTTCGTTCATGTTCTCAGACAAAAATGACCTATAAATAACAATTTCCTTACCTTACTTCGACCATTCTTACTTTTGAAATTGAATCAGTATCATTACTCTCTCTCTTCTTTCCTTTTATTTGCTGTGCCTACATTCATTTAGCTTCCTTTTTTTCTACCTTCTTAAAATGTTATTTTATTTCAGTAGAGTCTTTTTAGCTTAATAATGCATGGAATGATTTTATTTTTGTGTGCAACACTGACTTTATTACCACTATTTGTTTATAAGTACTAATGTTTTTGTTTTGGCTAAATTATTTTCAACTATTTATTTTTTGACCGAATATTTCATGGGATCTAATTTTATTTTTTAATCAATTTAACTGCTTGTCTGAACTTTCATCATTGCATTTTAAAATTATTTCATGTCGTAGATTTCTTAGATCATTGGCCTCAGGGCTGCATTCCACACACAAACAATTGCATTTAAGACTCTCATATTTGTAAAAAGTGTTTTAAAATGCAATGTAACTTTGTAGTTTGTGGAATTGATTATAACTCAGTACCTATTTACATTTTATCTGACTGGCTTCAATTACCCTCTGCAAATAATTGTTCTTTTAATCACTGGTGTGGGATCACAATTGCATTTGTGTTGCTTCATATTCATAGTTATAATTACCTCATGTTTATCAGTGAGAAAAACAAACTTAAAACTTGTTCATAAATAATCACTAAAAAAATCTTCAAATTTGATTATAAGCAGAGTGAAAGAATGCAGAATCCTATGAATTGATCCTACAAGTTAAATACACAATGTTTTAATTCTTCTGAGATTTTTCTAATTAAGTAAGATGAGAGATGTGGGATTATAAAAATTAAGCCCCTGCTTTCTATACCCTGCAAGGTATAGAAGTAATGAGGAAATAATGAGCCCTGATAACAGAGGAAAGACACGGAGAAGGAACAGAAGAGGTGCCACACATTTCCTGCAAAGTTCCAGGTGGTAAATATGTTTAGGTTTCACAGTTTGGTGGTCCTGATGCATCTGCACAACTGTGCTGTTCTATGAAAGAAATGGAGGGCTGTCTGCCGTGAGGAAGCTGGCAACTGGCCCGTGGTCATAACCTGCCAATCTGGGACATGGGAATTTATCAGGTCTCAGTTCTCCAGAAAGAAGTTGTCAAAATCCTAAACTTGCCCTTGAACCTGTTTGGTGGGTTGTGGAGAGGGTTTCTCCCTTAGCTATTGATTTCTGATCTAGTAACTGATGACACAATTACTAATTAATTAATTAATAACTGATAACAAAATGTGACCTCATATATTGAATATGAACTCACTCTGGATCTGCTAGGGTTTGTCAGTTTCTTTTCAGTCACATTTAACTATTTGGAGTCTGAGTGGGGATGTTGTGAGGTTTATTTGTGTCGCATTATTTAGTTGGCAGAGCTCTCCTGAACATGCTTGTCTGGATACCAGTTCATTTATTGGCTTCCCTCTCGTGCTATTTTCTTTTCAGTCATCAGTCACTGTCACATATACTGGGAGAGGGGAGGACAGTCTGGGAAGCAACATTCTGATGCCACCTCCTTCTTTCTAGAATGAGTGCCCTCCCTCCAGGAACTCTGAGGACAGACCTGATTCTGGCTCTGTGCTCATTTAACCCAGGCACATGGATAACTCGGTGGGTCAAGTTATCATCAGCAGCACAACTGCTCTTACATTTGCTCACATCTGTGCCCTCCTCCTGTGCTTCCCTTCTTTCCACTCTTCCCAAAATTTGGGATAGGTGGCCAGCCCTGTGTCCTCAGCTTCCTTTTTGAACACCTACCTCGTCTACCTTCAGATCATAAATTGGCTGTGTGAGTTTCAGAATGAAGTACTGTTAAATGTCTTCTGGAGTTGACAGCTTCTTAGAAAACTCTTTTTTTTTTTTGGTTTTTTGAGGTAGGGTCTCACTCTAGCCCAGGCTGACCTGGAATTCACTGTTTAGTCTCAGGCTGGCCTTGAACTCACAGCGATCCTCCTACCTCTGCCTCCTCCTGAGTGCTGGGATTAAAGGCTTGCGCCACCATGCCCGGCTCTCTTTATACTTTTTAACTCTAGTTGTCTTTTCTCTTTGGGAGAAAGAAATTTCTGCTGGTAATTTGAGGCCAAAACCCCTGAACTTTCTCATGTGCCACTAGCTTAACATGGTCACGTGGTCTTCTCTTCATTCATTGAAGATAATATAGTCTCCTACCCAATCAGTTTTCTGTTATGCACCATGCACTAGTCTGACTTCGGGAAACTATAAGTGTAATATTAAAACCTGCACATAGAACTTAAAAGACATTCAAGTTCGGGTACATACATCTCCATCATGACCAGAATATTGAAGAAAATGCTTTCCCCGTCTATTTACTGAAGTTTATTTCAGTAAAGTTTATTTTTTATGCTTATGTCTCAGTTTCAAAATGTTTATGTACCGTGGTTACTTAGCATTCTTGTGCCTTGGTTATATATTCTGAATATACAGTGTATGCATTAATATATTTGTGTATTTAATGAAGATGAAGCACATATATTCATCAAACACTGTTTTTGCAAATTAAGTATTTGTTTTGCTTCTATTGAAGGCTAAACTGTTTTGAGAACAGGGGCTGTGATGTCTATGAGAACTTATTTCCAGACTTTTTTCCCCACAAAGCCCTGAGAGAGGAAAAGCAGAAACTTTTGTTAAAGGTCCACCATCCTGTAGTTATAGACTTAAGAAACAATTTAGAAACATTGTCATCTCTTCATTTGATGTGTTCAAGAAGTAAGAAAGACAATAACAGAAGGGTCACTTAATTCACAACAAATATGATGGCATTAAAGGTTATGTCGTTTTATTGTCAAAGATTGCTATGAAGAATAAGAAGTACTTTCAGTTGAGAGTAAGGACTACATTGTGAAGCTAAAGGAACAGAAGAACAAAGCACATGCTGAAGTCCTTGTCCTAGATCAGAGCCACTGTGGGTTGCTAACTACTGACTATGAAATTTTTAGAGTGCTGTTCTGCAAACTCGTCCTCAGCCAGATTTCTAAACATAGACCTTTTAAGTCAGAAGGAAAAATCCAGAAGACATTTTTGCACACAGAGGTAAGATGAAAATTTGCATTCTGTAATATTCTGTTTCTCTAAATAATGCTATCTGCCCTTTCCCTTAAATAGTGAAGAGCGAGAGCAGAAGCTTAATTAAGAAATTCTAATAAAATATTTATAGTAATAGGAAGTAATCAAATTAGCATTATTTGTCTTGACATTTGGTCTTTCTCATCTTAGATCTTTGACTGTATTCCATCTTTCCTCTCATTCATGCTACATGAAATACCTCAAAATGCTGAAATCAAGAAAAGTCTTCCTTGCTCTTTGGGAAAATGAATGTCTAATAAACAATTTGAGGTCAAGGACTAGCTTTACCTATTATAGACAATTATAAAATTGTAGAAATGAAAAGAAAGAGCTCATAATATTCAATAATACATAAAGTGTAGCTTTAAAAATGCCAGGGAATCATATTCCCATAAGAAAACTGTCCCTGTTTTAACTATGTTTATGACACATATTGATATTCTCTGGTAGGATGAAAATGACTTAAAGATTCTTGCAGTGGGCTGGAGAGATTGTTCAGTGGTTAAGGCACTTGCCTGCAATGTCTAAGGATCCAGGTTTGTTACCCCAGTACCCATGTAAAAAGGGTGCATACATCTGAAGTTTATATACAATGACTAGAGGCCCTGGCACACCCCTTCATATTCTCTCTTTCTCTCTCTTCTTGCAAATAAATAAATAAAATATTTTAAGAAAGATTCTTTTAGCTATAGGCATTTCCTCAGACATGCTGAAGTGGAAATATATAATGGCTTTTGTCAATCTATATGGAGAGAAACTTGCATGAATGGTCATTAAAATAACTGAAGCAGAGGATAATAAAACTGACATTTACTGAATACAGAAATATAGATTTACAAATTGAGTGAAACAGTATTCAACATGGTTTTGTTTTACAAACAGGCTTTTATAGACTGACCTCATAATAATATTGTGAAAATAGAATTATTAAATATTCTCACTAATAGAGAATAATTACTCTTAAAAATATTTGTAACTGTAATTGGATTGATTTACATATGAATTACATATTATTAATTCTTTGTAATATGCAAATGTAGTGATTGATGCTTAGAAGAGTTTGTATTTGGAACAAAAACTAATAAATCAATGAATTATTTTGTATTCTAAAGTAGGTTAAAATTCTATTTTCCTGAACAAGAAACATTGATGTTTTGTAAAGAAAGATTTGGATATATGTTAACTTTCTAAAGGAAGTTGTATTTTATTTTATTTATTTTTGACAGCCTCCTGAATTATAGACAATATGCTATTGATGATGAGAATCATCCCCATTCTAAGAACCATTAGATATGCCACTTGAGAAAGGATATGCTATTCTGAAGAAAGGACAGCTGTGGATAAAAGCTAGCAACAACACCCTTCAAATATCCAGAAACAATGTCCTCAGATGAAAGATATCTTTAAGAAAAACTAGAACTGATTCTCCTTATAAGTAAATCTTCATCCCTTTCCCACCATATCCTTACGGTGCAGCACTGATCAACTGACTAGTCACTGTGTGGGGTTCAGCAGTTTTCCCAAAACACAGAGACTAATACTTAAATTTGTAGAGTATGGCAGAGCTATTATTTTGTGTGTGTGATTTTATTGCATGCATGTCACCTTAGAAAAGGAAAGGTTTGATGAATTACATATGCTATAATTATTGGGAATTTTATAGTCTTCTATAAAGAGATCTCACTGATAGATTTGACAGAAATGTGATCAGACCCCTACTTTGAAGCCTATACAGAACAGAATTAGTAGGATGCAATTTTGGGGCTAGTTGTGCCTTGGAAACTGACCATAATTTGTACTATTTGTGTTGTTATAATCTATCTATTAAGAATATGTAAAATATGAACATGTGCAATTTATAATTGCTCAAATGTAGATTCTTTCTGGTGAAAGTGGAAACTTACACTGTGAAAAAAAACAGTTTATTTTAAAAAAAGATCATTTGCAAGAAGGATGCTGTCTTTTGTTTTAGGATGTTTCAGGGAGTGTCATTATGAACCTCAGAAAATTTTGTTGAGTCTCCTGCTAAAATAATAGCAGAACCAGTCTGTTCAAAATTAAGGTATGCAAATTAACAGTCTTCAATTTATCTTAAAGAGACAGGATGATTTATGTACTACTTAATTACAGTGAAACACTTCTCTCTTATATTTACTAATTGTAAAGATGCAAAAAACAAGATGTCAATGTCACATCCATGTAACACAAACAGCGTACAATTTTTTTTTATGTTTTTCCTTTGGTGATGTATTAGAATTTCATGAGGACATAAGCTAGACAATAATCATAGTAATATTATCAGTAACTTTGCAGCATTCTTACTTGGTTTATTTATATAAATTTTGAACAAGCTAACAAAAACCAGTCCCAAAAGTATATTTTCAGCTGGGTGTTGTGGTACATGCCTTTAATCTCAGCACTTGGGAGGCCTAGGTAGGAAAATCACCTCAAGTTCAAGGACAGTCTGAGAATATATGGTAAATTCCTCCTAAGCCCGGGCCCATACTTGGATAAAACTAAACTAAACAAAAAGTTCAGAGGGAACTGGGAAGAAAAGAAACATATTTCAACATAACAGGGGGTATATATGACAAACTTATAGCATACATTTTATTAAGTTGAAAAAACACCAAAAATTTTGACTAAAATAAAAAAAGCAAAGAAAAAGTCTCACTTTCTCCACTTGTCTTCAACATTGATGCTTACAAGATTTTGCATTTGGATCAAAAACTGATAAATCAAAGAATTATTTTGTATTTTATAGGACTTGTATTTTACAAGTCTTAGCTAATGCATGAAAAGAGAAGGAAATAAACTGGATACTATTAGGAATGGAAGAAGTCAAATTATGCTAATTTGCAGGTGATATGATTCTATACAAGAGACCTGAAAGACTGCATGAGAAAACTCTTGGAATTGATAGACTCTTTCAGCAGAGTAGTGGCAGAGTACAAAGTTAACAGAGAATTAAGAAGCCTTCCCACATACTAATAACAAACATGCTGTGAATGAAATCAGGAACTCAATCCCACTCACAATTGCATCCAAAAAATAGTTTGGAATAGACCTAGCAAAGAAAACAAAAGACTTCTACAAAAGAAAACGTTAAAACAGCCCAGGCAGAAACTGAAGAAGACACTAGGAAATTCAAAATATCTCATGGTTTTGAATTGGAAAAATTAACTTTGTGAATATGACTATTGAGCAAAAGCAATCTAGAGATTTAATGAAATTTCCTTCAAAATTCCAATGTCATTCTTCACTGAAATAGAAAATATTAATATTCATTTGGAAAAACAAAAATCTTGGATAGCTAATATAATTGTGTAGAGTGGGAGGAAGGCAAGAGGAATCATCCGAACGGATTTCTAGGTAAATTACAGAGACATAGCAACAAAAACATCCTGGTGCTGAGACAAAAGCAGAAGAGTTGATAGATCAGTGGAAAAGAATATCCAGGTACAAACTTAGGTAGCTTTACCCAGTTGATTTTTTTTATTAAATTGCCAAAAATAATCATTGCAGAAAAGACAATCTCTTTAACAAATGCTGCTCATAAATCTATATATCTAATTGTTGAAGAATAAGACTAATTCCTTATCTCTCTCCAAACACATGAAACCAACTCCAGATGAATCAAAGACCTGAAACTGTAAAACTATTGGTAGGAAAAATATTTTAAGATATTTCTAAATGTAAAGATTTTCAGGAAATAAGACAAATAACCAACAAATGGGACCTCATGAAATCAAAAAGCTTGTGTACAGCAAAAGGGGCTCTTGAGTGAAGAGGCTGCGGGTAAAAAGGGAGAAAAACTTGCCATTGTGCTGAAGACAGAGGATTCATATGAAGAATATATGGAGAATATAGAAAAATGCCAAATCTCAACAATACGACATCAAACAACCCAATCAAATAATGGGCTATATATTTTTTTCTCTCTGCAAAGAATGTTGCTAGGATTTTTTATTAGTATTACATTGAACCTGTATATTGCTTTTGGTAGAATTGCCATTTTCACAATATTCATGCTACCTACCAAGGAGCATGGAATATCTTTCCATTTCCTCAGGTCCTCTTCAACATCTTTCTTGAGTGTTTTTATGTTTGCATTATATAGGTCTTTCACATAGTTGGTTAGTGTTACTCCAAGGTATTTGATTTTTCGTGTGTGTGTCTATTGAAAGCAGGACTGTCTGGGTGATTGCTTTTTCTGTATGGGTGTCCTTTTCATACAGGAAGGCTTCCGACTTGGTGTGTGAATGTTGTATCCTGCCAATTTGCTGAAGAAACTTCTCACATTTGAGAGTTTTATGGTAGAATATTCCGGGTCTGGTAGGTATAGGATCATATCGTTTGCAAATAGGGCTACTTTGATATCTTCCTTTACAATTTGAAACCTTTCTATGTCTTTCTCCTGTCTTATGGCTGGGCTAGAACTTCAAGCACTACACTGTAGAGCAGTGATGCCAGTGGACACCCCTCTCTTGTTCTCAATCTTACTAGGAACTGCTTGAGACGGTCTCTATTGATCATAATATCCTCTGCAAAAGAAACACTTCAGGAGGTATCACCATACCTGACCTAAAGTTATACTACAAAGCCATATTGACAAATATTGCAAAGTTCTGGCATAAAGACAGATAGACCAATGGAATAGAATTTAAAACCCAGCTCTCAGTTCATGTAACTTCAGCTACTTGATTGAAAAAAGTGCCAACAATATACACTGGAGAAAAGATAGCATTTTTAAGAAATGGTGCTGGACAAATTGGAAAAGCACATGTAAAAAACTGAAACTAGACCCATTCCTCTCACAATATAAAAAAGTCAACTCCAAATGGATTGAAGACTTCAATATAAGACCAGAAACCCTTAAAAACCTGGAAGAAAAAAAGAGGTGGAACAACCATGATATAGGTGTAGGGGAAAACTTCCTCAACAAAACCCCAAGAGCCCAGGAAATCCAACAATCACTCAAACAACGCGATCTCATCAAGCTAAAAAGCTTCTGTACAGACAAGCATACCATACACAGCGCCAACAGGCCACCAACAGATGGGAGAAAATCTTCACCAGTTAAACCATGGACAGAGGTCTAACATCTAGAACCTACAATAATGTGTTGATGTCTCCAGTTCCCCTATTTCCCTCTTCCCTGTCCCTGGTTAGTTGGATATCCTCCTCCATGGGCAGTCTGGATCAGTCCATGGGGTAAGGGGTTGTGAACAGCCTAGGAGTCAACCCGGTTCCACCCCCCTATGCATGTTGTTACTGAGGGGGCAATGTTTCTGGATATTCTCCCCCACCATATCTCTTACATTCTTTCCATCCCCTCTTCCACTCAGTTCCCTGAGTCATGGTGGGTGAGTATTAAGGTTGTTTTATTATTGAGGTCTTAGGGGGTCTCTGTACTTCTTTAGGTTGTGTTGAAGATCATTGGTGTCTGTCTCCCTGGCTCATCCTGGGTTGCCTGATTGGCTGTGGTTATAGGTCTCTTGCTTATCCCATCATTGCCTGCGGGGTTCCATATGGATCCTCCATGGTAGGTCTGAGGTGGCTCATCTCTTGCCAGGATGTCAGCTATCAGCCTGTGGCACGTTGGTAGGGTTGGAGGAGCCACAGCTCTCTTGCTGCCTTCTGAAAAATACAAACAGAATCTCCATCAGAGAGTGAGATCAGCATAGGTTAATTGAGATACACTTTCCTGAGTTGGCTAGATTCTATTGTTGGTAGCTTTTTGTAAATCACTTGTAAAGTGAGTTTCTCTTTGGTGTCCTAAGATATTGGTTCCCTATGTAATTTACCCTGAAATCCCAGTTCCAGCCATGGACTTCCCTTCACTGAGTGGATTTCTTAGCTGAATCATCAGCTGTTGATTGCCTCCCCCCAGGCTTTGGCGCCTCCATTGCACAAGTGCTCCCTTCATGGTTCGCTGTTCTCTCCCAGTAGGCAGTGTGTTCAGCCTACTCATGGTGGCCGACTGCGTTTCCTGTCAGTGGTCTCTGTTTATTCCAGATGTCGTTGACCAGTTTCCTCTGGAAGCTTATGCAGGGCCTTCCAGCTCTTCACTAACTACCATCTGGAGGCTGGTTACCATTCTGAAAATCATAGGGTCTCTCCGTGCTGATAGATGGCTTTCTGTGGTTCTTCAGCAACAGGATCTCACCTCAGGCCTGGGGTTGGCAATCAAGAGCTTTGACAGAATCCTTTCCTGTATTGGGGACCTCATGGGTCACTTTGGTCTACATCTCAGTGAAGGAAGGATTCCGTGGCTGGGACCAGGAGCTGCTAGACTGCTCTGTTTTTCACAAACTTAGACACTCTTCCCTTCCATTCTTGGCCCTGCTTGCCGAATGATGCCCACTCCATGCTCATTAGTGGACATTGTGCATGTGAGGATTTTATAATTTTGGACCAGATTTGGTTCAACTTTATGTTTAAGATATCCCCTCCCCCACCCACTTCTTCTCTTTCCCAAACTCTCAATTCTGGTTTTTTAAAGAGTTTGTGCGGAAGTACACTGCAGCTTCCGGAAGATATAGATTGTATAGGAAAATACCAGTGCCAGGCATGGGATATTTCCCTGTGTGTCTTTGGTCAGAGTGGCCCCTAGGTTTGACAGAATAAACCACGATAGATTGCTAATTCTCTTGGCTGCCCACCAGAACTACATGGTAAAACCCTATTGCTGAAAACATCACATGTCCAATTGAAGGACACTGAGAGGTCAATCTGGAAGCATCCTTGCTGGCTACATGTCACTGTGCAGGAAAATACCATGCAGGCTTCTAGGAGAGCAAAGTTATTAAGTCCAGCAATGGGCCCTGGAAACTGTACAACCAACCAGCAAAGTGCATGGCTGTGGTGTGTGGCTCTTATTGGGAGAACCAACTGCTCTCTCCTTGGATTTGAGGCCCACTCCACAGGAGAAGTCACGCCTGGTGCCAAAAACCTCCCCCAGAGTCTATGGCTGGGAAGGTCATAACCTGTGGGGGAGCTACTTTTACTTGTTCCCATTGGATTGCCCTCTAAGTATTTATTTTATGGACATGGATTAGTGCCAGTGTCACTTTTGTTCAGAGAGGATTCTTTTGCAGGTGGTGGTGACTCCTAGGTAGAGTCAAAACTCATAAAGTGACTAGACTAAGCCACTATTGAGTACTCAGAGCTAAATATGGCATCAATATGTGGCCCTCACCCCAAGGCTCAGGGAACATTGTAGAAGATGTGATGGATAAAATGTAAAAGTTGGAGACTTGGATGAGGGCTTTGTAGTGATGTCTTGTGGACGTGAAGAAGCTCGTGTGTTCATCACTTCCAGAAGCTGCCACTATCTGCCCAAGACCTGCACAGTAATTGGCCAATCAACATTCTTTTATGAATGAGGGAGAAGGTCAAATAAATATGTAAATAAACAAAATCTCAAAGGATATCTAAGTACAAGATGTAATAGTTCATTGGAAGCAGCCCTGGGACATGGGGGATGAGAGGAATAATGGGAGGGCATGATTATCAAAATGTAGTATATATGGACAAAAGTTGTCAATAGAAATAAGATAGGACATTAGTTATAATAAAATTTGAAAAAGTTGATGAAGAATCTAAAAGCAACATGGGTGAGCACTAAGATAAATAGAATGACCATGCAATCAAAGTTTGGTAAATTTAACAAGAAAAATGATATTAAAAATGAACTGAGTAATTTGAAAAGAAAGGACATGTCTGCAGTGAGAAATGTATTTAAGAAAATATCAGTAATAAAACAATAAATATCAAATCACTGAAAGGAAGTTCAAAAACAAACTAGTAAAACAGCTTGATGTTTTAAAGAAACAGAAAAAAAAGAATGGAAAAGAAGTAATTTTTTTTACAAAATTTGTTGATTTTTAAGCCTAAAAAAGAAATAAACTAAGTAAACTTGCCCATAAGTTAATATATATTATTTCTGCCCTATTTTTCACTCTCTTTCCTTCCTAGGATAGCAAATAATCCACCTTATTTTCTCCTCTGTGTTTATTACTCATTTCCACTGAATTTCTATTCTGTTTCTGTAATTATTCATTGATCCTTTTAATCTTCTGTGATAGCCACTCACTGCATTCCTAATTTCAGTTATTTGACTTTTTATTTCTTTAAGTACATTTTTAGTGTTAGCTAACACACAACAAGTTGATGTGTTCAAGGGTATGATGTGATTATCCTGTGCACATGCGCATTGTGTGATGACCAGATCATGGTAACTGGTCTGTCATCTCAGTCACCTGTCATAACTTCATGTTGGAAACACTCTGAATCCACACCACTATATTGAAAAGTAGCCTGCTTATTGTCAGCTATTGGTATTCTGCCATGGTCTTTACTTTTCATTGCTATAATTCATTGTCAGTTCTTTTCTGAAGCCTGCTGCCCCCCCCCCGTTTTCTCTTTATTTCCTTAGTCCATTGATCTCCTTTTTAAAAAACAAACAAAAAAGTCTATACCTGATTATTTCAATCCCAATAGTCAGTCTCCATTGCTACTTTTTTTTTTACTGATTTTGGTTCACATTGCTAATTATAATTATTACTTTATACTAACTACTGTGTTTAAAAATATAGAAAGACTTTGAGGGTAGGAGGACTAGTATTTTCTTCTAGGAGGATGTTGTTCGGCTAGTCTGAGACTAATGATGTAATGGTGTTATAGTCCAGTGTTAAGGATTTTTTTATGTGCAGTGTATCTATGGGTTGTGGTGGGACCATTGTTGTTACATTCATCTCTGATTCCTGGATGCACACCTTCGCTATCTCAACTCCCTAAAGAGGTGCATACTGTTAGAAATACTCTTCATGACTGAATCTGGCCTAAAACCTATCATTTACCTGTCAGACTCAGTATGAAAGAACACTAGTCTCACTTGCAGCTCTATTTTCTACCCATCACATCAATTCTTTCATAATGTCCAGGAGATGTTATATAATGTCCAGATTGTCCATTTTTTAAAACTTTTTTATTGATAGCTTCAATAATTATAGACTTGTTATATAGATAATTCCCTCCCCACCCCACTTTCTCCCTTTCATATCTACCCTCCATCATAGTCTCCCTCTCAATTAGTCTCTGTTTTATTTCAATGTCATTATTTTCTTCCTGTTATGAAGGTCTTGTGTAGGTAGTGTCAGGCACTGCAAAGTCATGAACATTTTGTGTCTGCCAGATTGTGATATAAGCAGTCTGTCCCTTCCTTTGGCTCTTACATTCTTTCTGCCACTTTTCCTGCAATGGACATTGAGCCTTGGAGGGTGTGATAAAGATGTCTCAGTGCTGAACACTCCACTGTCACTTCTTCTCAGCACTATGGTGTCTGAGTCATCGCAGTGGTCACTGCCATCTGAAAAGAAAAGATTCTCTAGCCAAAAGCGGGAATAGCATTAGTAGATGGGTAAAATCTTTAAAAAGTGCTTGTAAGGCAGTTTAGTGTGCAGGATATATGCATTTAGCCAGACAGTAGCAGTTGTTACTCCCTTAGGGCTGATGACCTTCCCCTCCATAGGCTTTTGCCTGGGTCTTCAGTACCAGGCATGTATTCTCTCCCATGGAGTGGGCCTTCAGTCCAATTAGAGAGCAGTTGGTTTTCCCCATAACAAATATGCCACTTTTGCACCAGTTGGAACATTTGGCCTGGGTGGCCAGTCTTAAGGCTTGCAAGGTCCACTGCTGTTTACCATTCTCCCATAGGGCTGCATGCAGCCGTAGCTTTTTCCAGCTTTCTGTCACCTAGTTATCCAGGAGGAGGTTTCCAGCTCAGCTCCAGCTTGATTTCCCAGTGACCTGCACCCAAACATGTGGGGTTTTCAGCAATAGGGTCTTACCATCTCATTCTGGTGGGCAACCAAGAGTCTTGGCAATGGCCTGTAGTGTTTTGGGGGACCTCAGGAACCTCCCTGGTCAACAACTTCCTGGCTCTGAATTTTTTTAGTAACAATCTATGGCTTCTTGGTGTGTCATTATCCAAAGATGTAGGTTTCCATATGGCTTATTCATAGCATGTTAAATTTTGATTAACCCTCCTCCCACCCTTCCTTTACTCATTCCCTTCCCCTGAACCCACTGAGGCCAATGCACCCCCAGCAATCTGATCATTTACTTACGTATATACAGTACACTTTCCTTAAGTCTCCCCTCTCCTCCATCCCTACTTTATAGCCCCTGCCTACCTTACTGGCCTGTATGATTGACTTTTATTCCAACTCACATACAAATCTAGACATTTATAGCTAGGATCCACCTATGAGGGAGAACAGGTGGTGTTTGGTTTTCTGGCCTGAGTTGCCTCACTTTGTGTTATCCTTCCCAGATCCATCCCTTTCCCTGTAAATTTCATAATTTCATTTTTCTTTATCACAGAATCAAACTCCATTGTATAAATGTACACCTTCATTATCCATTCATCAGTTGAGGGACATATAGGTTGGTTCCATTTTCTAGCTATTATAAATGGAGCTGAAATAAACATGGATGCACAAGTGTCTCTAGGATAGTGACTAGAGTCGTTAGGATATACACCAAGGAGTGGTATACATGGGTCATATGGTAAATCTATTCTCAGCTGTCTCAGAAACCTCCGCACTGCTTTCCACATGGCTGTACCAGTTTACATTCCCACCAGCAGTGTAGAAGGGTTCCGCTTTTTCCACATCCTCATCAGCAGTTGTTGTCATTTGTTTTCTTGAAGGTAACAATTTTGACAGGAGTGAGATGGACTCTCAAAATAGTTTTAATTTGCATTTCTCTGATGAATAAGGAGATGGAACATGCTTTTAGATGTTTACAGTCTATCTGTATTTCTTCTTTTGAGGTTCATTTCAGTAGCCCATTTTTTTATTGGGTTGTTTGATTTCTTATTATTTCCTTGTTGAGTTCTTTGTAAATCCTGGATATTCATCCTCTGTCAGATGTATTGCTCAGGAAGCAAAACCACTAACCAACCTTTGGGACCTCATAAAATTAAAAAGCTTTTGTACAGCAAAGTACACTGTAAATAGAGCAAAGAGGCAACCTACTGAATGGAAGTAAAATCTTTGCCAGATTTTCTAGTTTTTTAAAAAATTTATTTGGTGTGAATTATCTCTATCTTCTGTTGCAAACGTCCATATGTTATATATTATACAATACACCCTGCTTATCTTTATGCTCTGATTCTTTATTTGAGAATATGCGTAGCACAGGAATCTTGGCTGATTGTTCAGATTCTACTCTGATTCTTACCACTTCATTGAATGGGGTAACGCTCTCTCATCCCTCTGTGCCTCAGCTTTCTCACCTGCCAAGTGAAAAACTGTGTTTCATTTGTTAATATCAATATCTATGACACAATAACAGTTTGATTTTAACTTTGACCTAAATTATCATATAATATTATAGACTTACCACTTGACTTGGCCTGAATGCATTGCATTGCTTTACGCATCTTTCTTTTTATGGGGAACTTTCATTTGACTACCTTTCCTCAGAGCTTTATGCTAAAACTAACTTCATAACTAAAGAGTGTTTAGGATGAGTTCTAAAATTAAAAGAAAACTTGTGTCTCTTTTTTGGCTGACACTACACCTGTAGTTACATACAATTTAATGTTTTCTGTTACACATAAATTCCTAATTTCAATTAAGTGACTTAAAGATGATTCTTTTTTCTTTAGTTTTTATTTCACTTTATTTTTATATTGTGTGTGTTGTCCATGTGTACAGAAAGAGAGGTTGGCATAAGCCATCTTCCCCAACTGAAGGCTCTCACTAATAGCAGAGCTCACTGACCCAGCTACATAAGTTAGACAAAAAGCCCCAGAGATCCTGTTGTGTCCACCTCCCCAGCTCTGGGACTCCAGGCATGTGTTATTACCACTATATCTGGCTTTTACATAGATGCTGGGGATCCAAACTTATATGACAGCATTTTACCCACTAGACCAACTCCTCAGCCCTAAGACAATTCTTTAGCTCCCTCAGAGCCATGTACATGGTTTTGTTAAAATTAATTAGCCTTTAGCATGTCTCACTCACCACACTGAGATATATTAAATATGGAATTGATTACAAAATTTGAATTCTAACTCTCATTTTTATCCCCCTAAATCACACTCCTCCACCTCAATCCACTGCTATTTATACTGACTTGAATTTTAGATCTCTGTTATTTTTAGAGGCATAATACCTATCTTTTTCTTTTTTGTGTTGAGGATAATATATGGCATTTCTCAAGTTATTATAATTAGCTTTCATACCACTGTGCTTAAAATTTGTTTCAGTCGCAACATAGGGGAAATTTTTGGTCTAATATTTAACATTTAGTGTGATTTTAGTGAATGATTTATTCATTTTAATACTTCAAAACAAAACACTACCAATACTTTGAACAAAACAAAAAACAATACTTTGAACAATTTGGTTCTCTATCAACAACATCTGCACAAACATTACGAACTTACCTATATACTTATTATTCAGTGTTAGCTTAACAATACTGCTTAGTTTCTTTTTTAATAACATTTTATTTACTTAATTATTTATGAGAGAGAGAAAGAGGCAGATAAAGAGATTGGGCATGCCAGAGCCCCTAGCTAGTGCACACAAACCCAGATGCATGTGACACGCTCTGCATTTGGCTTTAAGTGGGTACTGGGGAATCAGACCAGGGTCCTTAGGCTTTGCAGGCAAGTGCCTTAACCACTGAGCAATCTCTCCAGCCCTTAGTTTCTTAAAAACGGATTCAAACCAAGGTCATAGAGACATAGCAAATGACTAAAAATAAATTTATGATCTTGACTTACTTTTACAACAATCCCATTAAATCAAGTTAGTGTCTTCAAATAATTTGCAAAGTGTGTTTTGTGTGTCATTCATTTTATTTTATTTGAGTAGATCTATTTTTTTCTGACACTAAGAATGTGCTTTCTGAGAGCAGAGAGAGTCTCAGTGAGCACTCTAGACAGGCCATGTCTCTACAACTTCACTCAATAGCTTCCCATGAGGGGTGCCCACCATGGAGGACATGTGTCACAAAGAAAGTTCTGTCTTCAGACTTGTTTGTTGTATTCCCCAAAAACATACATTATGAAAAAAAAAGACTGTCTTGTTTGATTGCCATTTGTCCCCAGAGCCAGTCAGCTATCAGGCATATTGTGTACTCTCAATAATTAGAATTATTTTAGAAATCAAGCATTAAAAAGTAACAATAAATACAACTGCTTTCCAGTATATTAAAATTCATATTTGGCTAAAGTAGTTGTTACCTTGCTTTCAGATAAATTATTATTCGCTGTGCAAGTTTTTACTTTTTTCCACATTTTGAATGAATAAAAGTAATTATTTAAATACTTTTTATATCACATAGATGTTGACTGTTTTATCTCTCATTTTTCACCTTACCACAACGTTTCTGAGATCTTACACATTATTAGTGATCATAATTAAAAAGCAGAGGTAGAATAAGGACAAAAAATTGAAGCGCTCTGGGATGAAAGAGTGCATCGTGTGTCTTGAATACTCATATCAAATGTATAATTAAATAGGCAGTTCAGTAACATTGATATTCATTGTAACTAACCCAAACTGTTCATCTAAGCTGATTATCTTATTTTCTAGTTATGAAAAAACTTATAACTCTGAAGGTTATAATTGGCCATTAAAGTTGAATAATTAATTTTTCTCTTACAACAGAATTTTTTTCCTGTAGAACATGGATAATGATGTTGCTCCACCATGATTAAGGGTAAAAGTATCATCTAATTTAAGACATGTTGTTCTATTGGATCCTGTTGGGTGCAGCCAATTTCATTTCTTTGTAGTCTCATGAACAGTAAGAAGTGGATCAAATCATATGTTGTGATACCAAATTTTTTCCCTGGGGAGATGAGAAAACATTTCTATTCAGCCTAAATAGGGCACAGAAGGCAGACCAGAGAACAACTGAACCAAAACCAGTTTGAGTTACCCAATGAGTTTATTGGGGTCACTTACAGCGCAGTTCTTCTAAGAGTAAAGAGACCCCAAAGCAGCTGTAACATTAAGAATTCTTATCACAGCATGAATGACGGCCTCTCTAGAGCTGCATAGGTGGAGTTCTTTTGTCTCTCGATCTTCCATATATGCTATATGATATATGATTCATCTCCCCCAGAGGCCTCAAGGCCTTTGAGTACAGCTGGCACAGGGGCATCTGAGAGAGAAGGTGAGAGTCTGATGACCTTCCCCATAACCTTCCTTCTATGGGGGAATGTCAACAGGCCAAATCTCAAGGGTCTCTTATGAGTGGTCCCAGCTGCTTTTGATACAGATGATAACAGCTGTTTTCTCAGAGGACACCTCACATTGGTCATTCTGTCCATCAACAGTCATTCTACTGATCCTGTTGCAATAAGGCCCCCTTGGTCTCTGAATGGCCTTAGATCTCTGCAAGCCAGTGGTTATCAAGTTCTTATAATTAGCAAAAAATTGGCATGTGTAGACCAAAAGAAGGGTAAGTTATGAGTTTTATTCTAAGAGAGAGTAAAAATAAGAGAATAAGAATATCAGAAAACCTCCCAACCTGGAAGGAGTTTGTGCCCCACCTGGAAGAGGCCCCAAGAGGGAGAAACCCAGGGAAGTCCACATGGTCACTTAGATCAGGTATTTTTTTAATAAATAAGGCATTCATTAATGGTGAGCCTCATTGCCAAACTCAAATGTGTATGAGAGATGCCGATTGCTTTGTGGGTAAGAGGGCGAGCACACACTGAGAAAGGAGCTGTCAACAAGGGAAAAGCCCAGAAAGTTAAGAAGGAAGAATCAGAAGGTGTTCTTTATCACCATCTCAGTCAGACTGGCTTGCCTTCTAGTCTTGCCAGGGCTTGGCTTCATCTTTGTCCTTTGGAGCCTGTATCCCTGACTGTTTACCTGTCAACAAAATCACTTTTTCCCTGGTTATTATCACTCTGTAATCTAGGGGCATGGCCATGTGATCTCTAGAGTTTCAGCTCTCCTAGATTTGTCTTCCTGAGCCTCCCTCTAAGAGGGACTATTTCCATGTGGAGGAATTGGCTGTACATATATACATAGAACACACACACGTAAAAACTCTCATTTTACTATGTTCCGTTATATGGTAAGTGATAACATTTGCTTCTAAACATGCAGTCATCCTTAATGAAACTCTTCCCCATCAGGAAAATGGGAGTGGTAAAATGCATGTCAGTGTCCCCTTTGTGCCAGGTGGGTTCCTAATGCTTGGTTTCCTGAGCCTTGACTGATCCGTTTCTCATCATGTTCTTGTGCAGCGGGTACATCATGGGCTCTGCTGATGGGCCCATGAGCAGTGGAGAGGTGAAACTACTTACTCAAGCCATCAGCACAAGAGGTCAGAGGTTGGATGTTCCAGTCCAGGCTGGTGGTCTGGAGCCCTTACTACTTCAGCAGTGGTCAGCGCCTCCTGCCCACCAACCACAGTGACTTCAGCTCTCTGCTCTCCACTTATCAGAATGTTCCCATCTCCATCTCTATTCCATTTCCACCTCCAAGAGTTGGAAAGCTTCTTAGTTTATGCTTCACATGCCTTAGAAATGTAAAGGAACAGAAACACATTGATAAGAAGAAGATAAAAATTGCTTTGTAGATAGTTAGCAAATTCAATATTATTAATAAATAAACCCTTTGTTTTCAGCTCTCCAGCTTCATTCTCTAATTTCTCTAGAATCAAATATTAATTTAATCTTTTTTCTAATTATTTTATGGTTTATAATATTCAGATATGTGTATGTATCTTTTCACTATCATTCTGTTTTACTGTCTGCCCAGGGATTTTTGAGACAAAGTTTAAAAGAGACTTTTCTTCACAGACGTGACTCCTAACTACTGTATTTAATGGAACCACATCCCTAGACTTCAGAACTGTGTTAATTTTCGTTATAGAGACTTGTAATTTGTAACTATATGCTAATATGTTTCAGACTTATTTATTTGTTTTCTTCTTAAGATCAGATATGGGGCTGGACAGATGGCTCAGAGATTAAAAGTGCATTCTTGCAAAGCCTGCTGGCCCAGGTTCAATTCCCTAATTTCCACGTATAAAGCCAGATGCACAAGTGACACAATGGTTGGGATTTCATTTGTAGTGGCAAGAGGTTTTGTTGTGCCCATTCTCTCTCAAAAAAAATTTTAAAAGACTATATATAATTATATTCATAAATTCAAAAATACAGTTTTTCTTTGCATTTAAATATAATGGTTTTACTGCAGGCAAAGCATAAGAAAGTCATGGTAATCTTTCACTTGGGATATTGGAGATTAAGCCTCAGGTCTTATACATGCTAGGCAATTTCTGTACAAAAGAGGTACATCTGAAGCCCTGTTTTTGTTTGTTTGTTTTCTTTGCTTTTCTTTCTTTTTCACCATTTACTTTGTATTTTGAGGCAGGGTCTTACCAAGTTGTCCAGGCTGGTATTAAACTTATGATCCTCTTGCACATGTTGGCTCAAGCCTCCTGAGTAGCTAAAATTATAGGCCTGTACTACTAAGCCTGGTTAATAAATTATAGTTATAAGCAGACACAGACACATACATATACACTATTTACTTTTATATGGAGACAAAACATTTATGAATATGTAAAAAATATCATCCCATAATAGTGAGCTTATTCATATATTTATTTTTTTATATTTTTCTCAAATGTTGTTAATTTAGTAATAAGAAAAAATAATGAAAAGAATAAAATAGTAAAAATCCATAAAAGAATAAAGACTCAAATTCACACATCAATAGCATAGTAACTTTAGATTCATTTGGCTTCAAAAGGCTTCTTGATACCTGGTTGGAATTCTTCCTATGGTATCATTGGCTTGTCAAGGAGAGGAACATTTGTGCGTGTTCAGCACTCAGTAAGGAAAGTTTATCTGGTAGCCACAGGCACCCCTCTATTTTGTTGTTGCTGTCTTTATCATTCTATGAAATTTTATATAAGTACTTGTCAGGACACATTTTATAACAGTGACATAATTTATTTTTTGAAACCACAGGGAATGCATGCTTATTATTGACATAATTTCAAATAATCACTGAAGATGTCTAGTACTTCAGGATCAGTTTAAAGCAAATGTTAGTGCCAGGTGTGGTGGTACAGGCCTTTAATCCCAGCACTTGAGAAGCAGAGGTAGGAGGATAGTTGCCATGAGTTCGAGGCCACCCTGAGAGACTACATAGTGAATCTCAGCCTGAGCTTGAGCAAGACCCTACCTTAAAAAACTAAAAAAAAAAGAAAGAAAGAAAGCAGATTTTAGGCAATTGGATGCTTGCTCTTATCAAGTGAATTTTATTAACAGAAAATAATCATTGGGGACAATTTCACATGTTTACTAAAGTGATATTTAATTATCTCTGAATACAATTCACAATGAAGCCAAAAAATGACATATAGGACAGCTAAAAACTATGGGAGACAAGGAGAAAACTCCAAATGTTTAAAACAGTCAAGGTTCTTGCAAGAGTTGTAGCTGCACGCACTGGATCGGGGACTTTGACAGAGGACAGGGGCATCTGAAGATGGTGCAAGGACTCCAGTAGCCATCTAAGAAGCAATGGGGCACCGAGTAAACAGTCTAAGCTGAAACAGCTGTAATCTTGGGACCTGGTGTTTTAAAAGCATTAGAATTCAGATATGTTCTAGAATTTAGACCTTTTGTAGATGTGAAAAACACCAATAGCATTTATTCAAAAAGGTCTGACACAGCCCCATTGCAATGAAACAAAATTAATTTCCCGTATAAAAAAGCAAATGAACATTTGTGCTAAGTGGATTAAATATAGGCTAGATACAGCCTCAAACCTGTTCAAGTCAGGTTTTGCTGTCAGGCGAATTCATGTCAGGTTAGATTTGGTTACAAAAGGAACTATGCCTCATCCCAACACACCCCCGAACTCTAAGCTGTCAATTTGTAGTTCTGCAAAAGCTCCTAGGTCGTGTCAATCTTCCTAGACATTCATGGATCAGTTACCCTGGGATTCACAAGTACCTGTCAGCTTATAATTCAATTAGTGCCACTTTCATTCTCCCCTTTTCAAAAGCCAGGCCGCAAAGACAGCACAGCTAGGAAGCTCACCCATCTTGCCAGGACCAGGATAGAAACAGATGGAGAGGTGATTTGAACGGAGTTGTTTTCTGATATGTTCCTTTTCACAATACACGTCACTGATCTGCTGTCTGCATGCACAATGTGGGCAGAGAAGGTGAACGTGAGGCCAAAGGAGAGATGCACAAAAAGCTGAAGTGAGGACATGATGGACATCACATGGTATTCACAACCTCTCTCCCGTGAGATTTCTCTCATCACAGGTCCCTTTCCAAGGATTCTCATTTGACATGGGCAGTGAATGTATTTCTTGAAAATTTATCTGGAGAACAAATAAACAGGAAAAATCTGACTGCTAATCCTTATTATTCTTAAGTGCATCTGCTCTATGTTTTGTAAATCGTAATCCTTCTAGACCCAGAGGAAATCACCGTCATGGAACTAAATCTTCACAGTGTACAAGAACAGCTTTTGTATATCTGAAATGCCCTTAGAAGGCCTGTGTGCTTTTGCCAAAAATATAAGACAATCTTGGAGGCTCAAGGTGCTGTGTGGTAGCCTTGTTATCTTTCCTAAAGTTGAAAGTCTATCTCGGGCTGCCAGGAGTAGAAAGCTGCTTACAGTACTTGTAAGAAAGGCAAAAACAATCAATGCTCGTCTCTGGAAAGCTGTGCACTAGCTGCTTCTATTCCTCAGAGGCAGGCACAGCTGTGGTAGAATGCAAAGATGCAAGACCCAAAGAGAGAAAGGCTTGATTTCTCATCCCAGAGTGATTCTTAACACAATGAGAAGACTACACTAAATCACTTGTCACTTTTTTTCTGGTCACCATGGCTTAGAGTAAGGAAGTCTGACAAGGGAGATGTTGCTTTGTTTTATTCTTGCTGAATGGTTTCTACCACAATTGTTTGTTTGTAGTATCTGTTCATGATCTTTAAAAAGTTGTAAAAATGAAAGATATTGTAAATTCAGGTGTGCATTTTTATCAATTAACATAACAAATATTTGTTGATTAGCAGCTGCCAGCCAATGAACTATCACATTAATAAAACTGGAAAAAAAAAACAGAGGGTTTTTCTCTCATGCAGATCTCTTCCATAGCTGATTAAATAGATAATGACAGTCTGTGATAATGAATCCTGTGGGAGTGAGGAGGAGGCGCTTACTGGAGGATCAGAGCAAAGTTTAGTAATAAAAATTTATTTAAAACCCAAAGTGGCTTTAGTCACCACTGTCTTCAATTTAAAGCAGATTGTCTCACATTAGTGGAAAATTAAATTACTTCAGTTCATAATTCTCACCTATCTTGCAACTTTGGGTGGTTGAACTTCTGAGCTGGCAGTTTGGCCCCTTCCCTTGTCAGGAAAGTGTTAACTGCAGAGACGAAATTATGGGTTCTGCATATTAATGCAGAAGGCATTGAAATGTTCAAATTGTGTAGCAGAAAGACTGTCACAGAACAGGGCAGGAAAAGGGCAGACATAACTTTTAAAAGCAATGGTTAAGGCTTAAAGCCTTAGATTTTTCATAATATCCAAAGTTCATTAATTACTTCAAATTTTTAATAAATTATATCAATTTAACAAATAAAATAAATTTGAAATTGTGTCGTTTGAATGAATTCTTCAACGTTTATGAGTCAGAACGTTAATCTTCAGGGCAGCAGTTCTGGGATGTGGGCATTTTGGAAGCAATGTAGCTCATGAGACTTCTGACCTTATGAATGGAGGAACACATGGCCAGAGGCGATGGGTAGGAATATCTCTCCTTTGCTCTTCCACCATGTACGTGCACAGCAAGATGCCCTCTTCATATGCCAGGGCTTTGGTTTTAACCTCCAGATCTGTGAGACAAAAGGATCTCAAGTATTTGGTGATAGCAGCACCAAAATGAACTAAGACAGCAGGGAAACCTAAGAGAAGAAGCAAGCCTAGAAACTCTGAGTGGGTGTGGAAGAGAAGGTGAGAAGCTGTGGTGGACTTACAGCAACGTTGACTCAGGGTCAGAAGTGCCTAGTGCATCATAGAAGCCTTTAATAGATCATTTGAATTCTAGATTATGGGACCAAGATATGAAGTGATGTAACTCAATTACTTCAGATTTCAAATTTACCCAGGGCTATATACAATTAAGGCATAGGTACAATGCCATATGTGATATTGTTGTCTATGAATTTTGCAAAATTTACTTAACACATTGCATCTGGGAAATGAGAGATTTGCCATGAAGGATATGTTGTCATCACCCCCTAAAACTCTTCAGTAATATCTCTTTTCTCCTTGGTCACTGATGCAGTCAGCTCCACATTGTTGGACAAACACCCATCTGAAAAAAGCTCATAGGATGACAGGGTTACTTTAGGTTTACAAATTCCAGGGGAACACCAGTGGCAGAAGACGCTGGCTCATTTCTGTAGATCCTAGAAGAGCTATCACCACTGCTTGAGCTCAAACTGTTTTCCAAATGCCTTAGGTCTAGACTTCAGATCCTCCCCCAGTTACATAACTCTTTAAGAGTAGGGGGTCTACCCACTGGAGACTCAAGATCCACGCCTGAGTCTGTGGCGGCACACATTCAAACCACAACATTCTGCCCTTGGCCCCCATAGGCTCATGACCATCTCACAACAAAAATTATGGACCTGTAGACAGTAATTCAACCCTGTTTCACATGCTGCATCTCAGAAGCAGCTTCTGGAACTGTGTGTGAATCATAACCCACTTCCCAGCATTTTCATACTTCCAAAACCAGCACCAGGTGTGCAGCATAGTCGAATTTGCTAATCCAGGGGAATAAACCTTGACCTTGAAGCATAGAATAGTTCTTTTAAATCATTCCTTTAAGTCATGTGTTGGTTAAGTTTCATTGTCAACTTGACCTTTTTAGCAATCTTGGGTAGGTCTCTGAGGTTGTTTATAGTAAGGCAACCCTTTCAGTAGAGGGCAGGATGTAGGAAGCTCAGGGGAGCTAGAAACAAATGTCTTTTCCTGGGAGGGCAGTGAAGGAAGGAAATTCAAATTCCATATTCAGGGAGTCAACAAGGCTGGGAAAAGGGTTGCAAGACCCCACACTGGGGCTCTATAAAGCAGGAGAAAATGTCTCTCTTCCCTCTGCGTATTTGCTTACAAGAGAAGAGAGATACTATACATTGAGTCATTTCTTGACATAGGCTTTCTCAAGCTGAACCTTGATGGCTTGGATTTGGTGACATTTTATCCAAAGGACCCATGTGAAAGTTCAGGGACTCCCCTGTTCCTTTCTGTCACATTTCATTCTTGGAACGTGTGGTTCACAGGACAAGCACCATGTCTGCATTGCTTCTCAGCTTCCGGGCCTTGGTTCTCAGCTATAATATGCTAATATGTCTGTAACATGCTAGATTGTTTAATATCTGTGTACATGAAAGACAGTCATTCATGTAACAAGCTCTGTGAACTTTCCCTTATGTAACTGCAGGTATCAATTCACAGCTATTAGGTCCTTTACTTGAAATTATTTTATTTGTCAGAAATTATGAATTTCCATCAACATATACAGAATATAATCTTTATTAAAATTATTTCCTAGTAGATAAATCAAGAGTAAAATCATGATTTTATAGTTCCATAAGATCAGAAACCTGGGAAAGAATAACTGTCATTATTGGACAGGGACCACTGAGCTGCTCTTTAAAAAGTGGCTGTTAGTGACATGCTGAACACTTTGGCCTGTGATTCAGTGTAAATGGCAAACATTGAAATTCAATGACTTCATTGAAATTCAGTGGCTTCCAGAATGACTGTTCAGTTAGTACTTCATCGACTTGGTTAGGAACGATTCTACTATGTTCCACTCTCTAAGTTTGGGTTGAAAATAAAAGTACACATTAAGTCTGAAATGGTACCTTCACACTTGGCAGTTGAGAAAACTGTATTATTTCTCACAGGCTTTGGAATGGAGAATTAACTATGAGGTCCTAATCTAGCTAGGTTCATTTTAAATAATTTAAAAATCATAGTGATTGATTTTGATCTCAGTTTTTAAAAACATGTTTTCCTTGTGGCATTTATATAATTTACAAAAATAAATGATTAAATCATTGCTGGCTTATTGCTGTCAAAGCATTCAGTGTGTCCCTTTGCAGGAGTTTCTGTGGGAGTCTTTTTGCCTCTTTTTGTTCCCAGTAGAATGGGGTTATGATGCACCATAGCACCAAATAAGGCCTTAATGGAAAGGCATTTTGACATTTTAAAATGCGTTTTGACAGATCAGGTAGTGAAGTGAACTTGAGAAACCTATGAATTTTTTTATGGTTGATTGCATGCAGCATGGTCTGACTGCCATGATAAATATACTTATAGAAAAACCACTAGGTACATGGTAGAAACACACAAAGAAATATACTTACAATCAGCCCTAAGAACTTTATGTTTTCATCAGTGTCATTGTAGTAGGACACACATATAGCAAAGATGTGTAAAATACAATAATCATACATAGCTCCCAAATTAGTAGTAACTATCTTTTTTAATATTTTATTTATTCATTTCCAAGGAGAGAGAGAGAGAGAGAGAGAGAGAGAGAGAGAGAGAGAGAGACAGAGACAGAGCCAACATTGATCGAATTGACAAATGAATTGCCAACTATCTTTTTCTTTGATATTTGATATTGTATGGAAGCGGCATGAGTAAATCTAGATAAATTCTTAGATATTACTAATGGTAATCATAGGGGACCTGGTACTTGTAAAGCCAGTTGGTTGATTGTAAGACTGATTTCTCACTCTGGTCTTCCCTGCTGTTTTCTCTTGGAGGCAGGTTTTATAAAGTCTCTTTGTCAGTTACTCTGTCTTTTCTCAGTTTGTAGACTAGCCTCAACAGCAACCCATCTTCTTCAGTAGTTTCTCAGCTATTTTCAGTCAAGGCTTGCTTTATCAGGTATATAACAGGGTAAATAAATGGGTTAGAGATTTTGGGCTGGCCCTGTATAAGACTAGGAATAATAACTCTTTTCAAAAAGTCATAAAGAACAACAAAACAAAAAATCACCCATCCTTATAACTCATATTTTAAAATATTTTTATTTATGCGGGAGAGAGGAAAAGAGAAGGAGAGAATGAGTACTAGAGGGCCTCTTGCTATTATAAACAAACTCCAGATGCATGTGCTATTTTGTGCTTCTGGCTTGATGTGGGTCATGGGGAATTGAACCCATTCTAGTAGGCTTTTAAACAAGTGCCTTGATTCACTGAGCCATCTCTCTAACCCATCTCTTATAGCCTAGATGAAATAATTTTTCCCCATTGGATTTTTTGAGAACAAAATCTGGTTTATTTCAGTGTTGTATTCTTACAATACCATATAGGAAAGTGTTTATCGCTGAGAAAGAGCCCCATGGGTATTGCAAGAATAGAGGATGGATTAAAGGATTGGAAAGTGAACAACTGGATGGACAGTGGAATGGGTCCCTGGGTGGAATGGTATCTTCAGAAGTTCTAAATGAACCTAAGCTTCCACAAGGTAATGTGAAGATAATCTGAATGTTTTTCTTTGGCCTCAGTTGTTTTAACTAAGTAATTACATTTACTTTTCTCTATTTTGTTATATATTAAAAAGATGAATCTACAAATATTATAGAAAAATGTTATTGCTATTTCAGTTTTCCCTATATATAGCAAAACCCTTTTAAACCAAGTGGCTTGTCACAATGATTTCTTGTTTCTTCTTTGGCGTGCTTGGACTGGCTTAGGGCTGCGCTCATCTGTGATCTCTCTTGGGATGCATATCTCTGTCTCCTGTGATGCAGGTGGTGCTTGGAGTGTAAGTTATATAAAGGCTTGGCTAAATTGCAATGCCCACAGTGCTCTGTTCTCACTCCGGACGGAGAAATAGAGGACTTGCAAGGTATTCTGCATGAAGCTCAGATGTCTCTGTGAACAGCACCTGGGTTCTGAAAGGGGGCAAGAAGCAACTGCTACTCTCGTTGAGGAATGTGCCTGGAGTCAGACACAGGGTTCAGCTCCTCATTGTCAAAGAAGTAAAATCATATACTTCATACACTGCTGTAAGGTGGCGCCTCTTGGGATCCGTATGACTTCAGGTGGTCCTTCATTCATCAGCAGTGTGAGGAAGGCCAAGCTGTTGAGTATCAAGTATGTAAAAGAATGGCAGGAAGTGATTAAATTGATTATAATAGTTATTACGATAATAATGTGTAGTAGATGTTAGCTGAATGTCTCCCATTCACTGATACCTATTGGCAGTTTTTGGAGAATGGCTAAAGGCATGATAAAATAGTTCAAAAGCCAGGAGCATACAGTTCAATATTGAAAACAGAAAATAACAGTGTACAAATGAGTGTAGAATATGATATTGCTAAAATTAAACATGCAGACAAATCTACATATAGAATAATGGAGAAGAGTAGTACACTATTCCAGAGAAAATGAGCAAAAATGTTCTCTTTAAAAGGGGCCTTCTCAGCTGAGAGAAGTAGAATTAGAACCCACTGCTAATTTTTTGGACCTGAAATGTTCCTCCAAAGGCTTGGTTCCCAGAAAGATAATATTAGGATGTGGTAGGACCTTTAGGAGGTGGGGTCTTTCTCTCTTCTATGTCTCAACTATGAGGTCCGTATCTCCAACTATGCTGTGTTATCACAGGCCCACAGCAATGGAACCAGCCAGTTACAGACTGAAACCTCTGAATTTCAGAGCCCAAACTAACATTTTCTCTTATAAGTTGTTCATCTCAGGTGTCTGTTACAGTGACTTGACGCTCATTAACACACCCGCCATGCAAAGAACCAGGAGCTTGTGCATCAATCTCAAAGCAAATGAAAAGAAACCAAGACATGATTGAGGGTGCCAAGAAATACAAAAAAGCAGTGCAGCTGAAAAGATGTCCATTCAGATCCAAGCAGCCAGAGGGAAAGGAGATCATGGTCAGGCTGTGTCATGCTTAGTAGCACGATCAAAAATATGAGCGTTCATGAAACTGGATCAGAAGTCAATCAACTGAAACTTTTAAGTGAGAGTGATTTCTGCTTCCAAAGCACCACTCTGGCTGCTCTGTGGAGAACGCTTGGAGGAGGTCAAGGAGGACGTAATGAGAATGAGAAGTGTCCCAGCTGTATTGTGGTTGCCAAGGAGAGAAAGGAGCGTGATTGGGTGGAAATGGTGAAAATAAAAATATAACAAGGAAAATGTTGAGGTAGTTTAGAATGGACTTGAGAATCACTAAGAAGAAATAATGTGATTTTTTAAAAAACTTTTATTTGCAGCATCCAAATAAACCCATTTTCTTTTACTGAGGTGGGAAACAAGGAAGTAGGAACGTGAAGGAGAATGTTGAGGGTTGATTGCTGATAAGTGGACTAACTTTTCAGTGGTGGTCAGGAGGGTGGGCCAGCAGCCAGCTGGAAGCCCAGGGAGCCCACCACATAGGGACAGCATTTAATTCATCCACATGGATGCATGAGATTTCCAAGGGGCCATGATTCTAGATAGAAACACTGTCTAGGTTTGTGGTAGCCAGTGTTTAGAAACTGAGACAAGGAGAAGAAGCCAAAACGAGCAAATCAAAATCTTGTCTGGCACAGAGTCCCTGAGTGAGCTCAGTAGCCTCCAGAGAGAAAAGAGGATGACATTTTCTTGTCAGACAGAGACATCTTTGAGTGCAGCCTCAATTATAAGATGTGAAACCAATGAATTCATCCTGGCTACATCTGGCTAGCCTTTTATTCTAAAGACACACAAAATATGATTATGGCCTCACATACCACACCACACCACACAATAAATAAATAAATAAATAAATAAATAAATAAATAAATAAATATCTAGTAGAAAACTTGCCAATTCTGAAAATAAGATTGCTAACTCCAGTTGGAGAAATTAATGAATTTTCATCAACTTAATACATAAGGCACAACATAATACATAAATCCTTCCTAAAGCCATGAAAATTAGTAAAGAGTGAAATTGCAGTTTTCTCACATAATATAAGCTAATTTATTTTTCTTCATTTTTAAAAGATATTTTTATTTATTTTGTTTCAAGCAGAGGGAGAGAGAGAAGGGAGAGAGAGAAAGGAGAGAGAGAGAAAGAGAGAGAGAGAGAGAATGGGCACACTAGGGCCTCCAGGTGCTGCAAATGAACTCCAAATGCATATGCTACTTTGTGCATCTGGCTATATGTGAGTACTGGGGAATCTAACCCAGGTCATTAGGCTTTGCAGGCAAGTACCTTAACTGTTGAGCCATCTCTCCAGCCCTCAATTTTTTACTTAATAAAGTATCCCATATTTTTTGTTAGGTACACATAAAGGCTAGGAAGGTAAGGAAGGAAACTTCACTGTGGATCCAATTTTCTCATAACCACACAACGGCTCCAAATTCAGAATCTCAGAAAGAATGGCTGTCAGACAAGGGCTTTAACAATAAGGTCAATTTAAATTTCAAAGATCATAATTGAAAATGGTTATTTTTCATAATAATAATGATCCCCCTCATTATATCTCCTAAGCCTCTTATTATAAGTGTGTAGCAGTATAAAGCAAAAACATGAAATTAAATTTTTTTCTATTTATGGTTTCTCTCTTTATCTGTAGTTGCCTGATGTCTCCCTGTTGTTCATATGTGTCCAATAGCATAGAATATTTCAGCTGATGTAAGCAAATTAGCCTACAAACAAAATAAAGGAGAAAAGCCCCAAGCCTATGCTGGCAAAACCTAACTTCTAAATGTGAAATTATTTCTCGGTAACATCCTTGCCCTTCAGATTCTGTTATGAATACATTTCTTCACACTGACTTCCAAAACAAACAAAGATTGAAGAGAGACAGCTTTTGCCAACTACAGCGCACACTGAGTCCAAATTATTGCAAATATCCACTTGTGACTTCTCTATTTTTTTTCTTTTTCACTTGTCCTCTCCTTATGGAGAAATTGCTGCTTTACATTACTTTATAACTTGTAAAAGTATGTTTGTTGCAAAAATAGACCTATGACTAGTTCGAATCCATCAAAGATCTGCCACCGACCAGCAAGTCATGTTATTCACACGGTTAAAGCAACTGCTACAGCCTGAGCTCTGTGTACCCAGCAGTAAGAGGCAAGGCCCTTTGCTCTCACTGAAGCCAGATTTGGTACTAGCAACGAGAAACAACTTTAGACCTACACAATGTTCTCTGCATGAGGGTGCTCTGCAGGTCACCCCATTCATCCACTTGCTTTTCTTTTCAGTGCTTCCCGAGCACCTGGTGTTCTGCACTTGACAATGACACCGAGATGGAGCATAGTCTCTGCTTAGTCTATGACAGAAAAGTCTGAACACGGGACGCATCAAAGTTAAACAATGAGAATGAAATTGTTACAACATTCTGAAATGTCAAAGAACAGATTTTTGACAGAGTTCAAGAAAAATATAAGCAATAATGTCTGATGAAACCCTGAACTCACGTGATCTTAATTGGAATTGTTTTTCATAGTTAAAAGCTATGTGCCAAAATGAAGAATTTTGACAGTTGAGATTTCTAATTCAAGACTGTGGATGTTGAAAGAGAGTAGATCTTTTTTGTTGTGGTTTTTCTTGTATGTGTTTGTGTGTGGTGGGGATGTGGTACATGCTTAACGTGTGCACATATATGTGCCCATGCAGTGCCCCATACTTGATTTTTTTCATGAGCTCCTGTGATTCTCTATGTGTGCTCCCCATGGGCCTAGGGTTACGGTTGTTTATTTGGATCCTGGAGGTTCAACTCTAGCGGTCTCTCAGGCTTCCTCAGGCCCTCAGGCTTGCACAGGAAATGCATTTATAACCTGAGCTATCACTCCAGCTCATTTTTAAGCCTACAAACGAAAAAAGGCTAAGTTGAAATCTTGTATGTGCTAAAATTACCCTGAAAATAAAGGTGAGGACTGGAGAGATGGCTCAGTGAATAAAAGCACTTGCTTGCAAAGCGTGATGATTCCCCATGTAATGCCAGATGCACAAACTGGTACATGTGCCTGGAATTCCTTTAACAGTGGCAGGAGGCCCTGGTGTACCACATACCCATTCTCTCTCTCTCTCTCTCTCTCTCTCTCTCTCTCTCTTTCTTTCATGTTTTTTAAATGAAAACAAACTCCAGATGCATGCACCCTTTTGTGGATCTGGCTTTTGTGGGCACTGTGGAATTGAACCTAGGCCAGCAGGCTTTACAAGCAAGTACCTTTAACCACTGAGCCCTGTCCCCAGCTAGAATGCGGGCACTTCTGACTGCACAGGTGGTATTTGCTTTAATTGTGAAATGAAAAATAAAGGCCTTACTACTTATAAAAAACAAATTTAGAAATTAAAAATCAAAAGTAAGTAAAACTAAATATCTTAAAACATATATAAAAGTGTTAAAAAAAAGACTAATTTGGCTTTAGTTTTATGTGAAAAAAGGGTCGTGCTGTGGAGCTGAAGTTGGCTTAAACCCAAGCTACTTTCTCATCAGCCTCTTGGTTGCTGTCCAGCCATAGGCCATCCTGCTTAGACTGAATATCAATTTTAAAAGAGAAAGAAAACATTGTGAGAAAGAACCACATCAAATTTATCACCATAAGGGAAAACATAGCCTTTCCAGAAGATATAGGGTTCTTGAGTTGACTAATTGGAGGATGGAGCCAAGGATCCTTCTGGGAAGCAATAGTGACAGAATAAAAAAGACCACTCAAAGGTTTTTCAGAGCAGTTATTATTAAAATTCTAACATTGAAATGACGTATATAATTCCCCATTCCTAAATTAACTGATCAGGAAAAAATTCTAGATTATTCAACATGTTGATATGACTTTTTGTAATATATTTTGTAATGAAGTTCAAATACTGTTGTCCTCATCATGACAATATGCTGAGATTATATCCCTAAAAGGAATAATACCACAGGTCCAGAGTAATATTTGCTCTTAAAATTTCTAGAGTAAATGTTTTTCTAAGGGTCAAATAAAGTAGACATGCTCTTAGATGACATAGTATAAAAGAATTAAGTCTTCTAAAAATCATTTTGCTTGTATTGCAAATAAGAAATTGCAATAAAATTGAAAAATATATATAAAATCTTTTCTAAAATAAGCAGTTACTTTTCAACTGAGAAAAAGATAGTATCTACATCTATTGGAATATAATTTATGTTATTGACTTTCAGTAATAATCTTGTAATATCTTTGATAGATTTATAAGTGATTTTTAATCACTATATATTTATAGTGGCAAACTTAAAAAAAAACATTTTTAAGGCAGTTTATCAAGTAGTCAAGACTGGCCTCAAATTGCTATCCAGCTTAGATAAAATGGGCCTCTATAGTTGCAGAGAAGGCTGCCTTAACCTTCCAAGAGCTGGGATTACAGGTGTGCACCACCATGTCTGGCTTCATCAACAACCTTTGTTGTTGTTCCTATGCAGCAATGTACAATTATTGAAAATCTTCATTGTTATCTATAAAAATTACAATAGCCTTAAACCTAATCTAACCAATAGCCTTAAGACTAATCTAACCTTCAAATTTTAAATGAATAAGTAAGCAAGTAAACATATTTTATATGAAAATATTATATTATCAATTAGGTAAAAGCTGAAGGTAAATAATCTTATGGCTATTTTAAAATGATTGCCTGCTCAGTAGTATTTGGATGTTTAAAATGTATGTATTTGTGTGTGTATGCGCGCGTGTGTGTATGTATGTCTTTTGCCACTGCAAATGAATGAACACAAGATACTTTCACCCACTATTTTTGCACTTAGCTTAGCCTGGTTGGCTGGGGAATTGAACTGGAACACCACAGGCTTTGAAAGCAAGCACCTTTAACTGCAGAGCCATCTATCTCCCTGGCACCCACTCAGCAGTATTTTTATTGTCGCCTGCACAAATATTTTTGCAAACATAATATAGTTTATAAAATTCCATATGAATTTGAGAAATGAAATGTATCATATCTTAATTTCCTTTTCCAATACAACTAGTCGACTGGTAGTAGCATTTCACTTTTAGATTTCAACCAGACAAAGATAGTAAAATAGACTCTGCAATTTATCACCATCAAAATATGGAGGCTGTATCCTCATTGGCTGTTTGATGAGATGCTGTTCCCATGGAACTCATGCTCCGAGGCTAACGATGCTGACACAAGTACTCTGAAGAGATAGAGGCTTAAAATCTTTGCAATAAAACATTGATAACTTAAACAGGCAAGTGTTAAATAATTCTAAATAAACAATATCTTATCCCATGATTCTTCTAATGTTGACTTTCAAATAACTCACCAGTCTCAGATCCGAGTCTCGGGTCACATAAGAAAATGAGAACACAGGCAGGAATGTAAGTGAAGGGGAAGTGTGAGCAGAGAGAATAAATTTCCAGAGTGGAGAAGGAATGGTCTCTGTGTGTCTGTGTGACAAGCCTGGGTCAGGTCGGAGTTGGCTCCTCACACTCTCATAGGAGGAAACTTAAAGTCAGTATTGTATCTTCCCTCTTCATTCCTACGTGGTATCTGCTTGAAATACTCTCTGAAAATTATAGTAAAAGAAAAAAATTCTCAACCAATTGAAGGTGAAAATGATGGACTTGGGGCTGGAAAAATGGCTCAGCGGTTAAGGAACTTGCCTCCAGAGCCTAAGGACCCAGGTTCAATTCCCCAGTACCCACATAAGCCAGATGCACAAGGTGGCACATGCTTCTGGAGTTTCGTTTGCAGTGGCTGGAGGCCCTGGCATGTTCGTTCTCTCTCTCTCTGTCTGTCTACATCTCTCTGCTTGTAAATAAATAAAAATAAAATATTTAAAACTGATGGACTTGAAAATCCTACTATATAAAACTGGGTATTATATTTACTTTATTCTAAGTGTGAAATAGTTCCTAAAACACTCTACCAGGGGCTGGGAAAATTGCTGAGTGGTTAGAGGTGCTTCCTTGCAAAGGCTTTAATTCCGTTCCCCAGCCATCTAGGTAAGACACATGCAAAGTGATGCATTCATTTGCAGTTACAACACAGATGTAGTGCACACATGCACTACACACCCTCAACTATGCAAGGCAATGAAAATTTACAAAAAGACAACACAATTAACAGAAGGAACCAATATGCCTCGTTTTTCTTTTATTATAGTAAGACATTTGCCAAATACACCCTAAATGGCTCAAGAGTGTGAAATGTGTAGAAAGATCTATAGATACATGATAGATGAATGGGTCGATAGATGATAGATCAATACTTGCTAGACATAGTGATAGGCAGACCAACAGACAGAACAACAGACAGACGGATACATTAGTTTAGTGTTTGGGCAACTGAGTTACAATAACACTGAGAAAATGCTGCCACCACTGGGTTTCAAATGCCTTCTTTTCTTTCTGGAAAACAAATTAGGTTCTAGAGGAAATAAAATGGATTCTGGTTGAATCCACTGTGAAACTGTTCTGCCTGGCTTTTATTCATACAAGTTTGGAGAAGCTGAGTCTTTGCAGGGTAATTTTTCAGAACAAAAGAATTCTCTTTTAAATATATAAAAGATCATCGTTCTAAAAATATGTTCTCCCTGTGCCGATGAAATAGTTATTTTTGGAATGAGTGGAAAATTTAATACTTTAATATATTTCATTCAGCAATTTAAAAAGTTGTCACTTATTTGAACTTGTGTTTACAAATGAGGCTATTCTGGACTCATGGAAATCACTCATCAATAGATATAAAAGAAATAACACAAGAGAAAGAACTTAAGAAAACTTAAGCAAGATTTAATAAAGGTCATGAGATATATATTTAAAATTATTACAAAGTTAATTGTGTAAAAAATAATCAACCAAAAGTGACAAATTTAAAAATGAATTATTTAGCATTTATAGTGCTAGCTTTCTAGAAACTACTATCGTAATATCCTCCATAAAGTGAAAAATTGTCAGAATAAATACTTCAAATCACCAGTTTCTGGAAATTTTTAAAACTCCTATCTCTAGAACAGAAATATGTCTCTTCACTTGAAAATGATTTTTGAAAATATACATCTTTTAACTTTTCAAAGAAAATAAAGAAAGAGGAAGAAAGACAGGAGGAAGGGAAAGTGGGGAAGGATGGAAGACAGGAAATCTGATTAAAGAATTTCTCCCAAAATGGAAGCAGAAATGGATGAAAATCTTCATAGACAGATAAGTACCCTGGAAGGAATGAAAAGCAATGCTTATAATTACAATTAGCAGAAGAGACGCAGAAGGAGATAAAGATAGGAACACTCCAGAAGTTAAAAAGAATTTGTTTCTGTAACAAGCTTAGAAAAATAAGAGCTTCCCCTTGCTGAAAGAGACAGCCAATGTAGTAAATCAAAAGAATATTTTTAGATCCTGATTCAGGGAAGCCACATGTAGATGAGTCAAAAAAAATTCTGGCTGGAGAGATTGCTCAGTGGTTAAGGTTCTTGCTCCTAAAGCCTAACACCCGAGTTCGATCCCCCAATACCCACATAAGCCAGATGTACAAAGTGGCACATGCTTCTGGAGTTCCTTTGTAGTGGATGGAGGCCCTAATGTGCCCATTCTTTCTTTCTCTCTCTCTCTCTCCCTCTCTCTCTCTCTCTTTCTGCTTACAAAAAATAAAAGGAGGAGCTTTATTGTCTTGGTATTTGTTGGTAATAAGGACTTATTGTTGAATGCGCTATGAAGTTTAAGGGTGATGGGATTGAACAGAAAATCCTCTATGTCCTTTGGAGGCACATACTGAAATATGTAGAAGTTAAATGATAAGATGGCTGGGATTTGCAAT
This sequence comes from Zapus hudsonius, assembly GCA_004024765.1. Classification (NCBI taxonomy): domain Eukaryota; kingdom Metazoa; phylum Chordata; class Mammalia; order Rodentia; family Dipodidae; genus Zapus; species Zapus hudsonius. The sequence goes on from PVHP010007887.1 coordinate 40,743, forward strand.
AACTTCAGAAATAAGATAAAGAAAACACTTAACAAATATCTCAAATATAGTTTAATAAGGGAGTTGAATATATAGTATTATTACAGTCTTTTGAGGATGTTTCAACATTTTCATTATAGAAATATTAATAGTTGATGATGATTAATGAACTTCTTTTGGTCAGTGAATGTAGGCTGCTCTCATTCTAACATTTTAAGAATTAAAGAGTTGTCTGCCTACAACCAGAACTTAAAGGGTGAGATAAATAAGAGACATGTCTTAACAACATAGTAGTTATTGGTAGCCATGTGGACCCAAAAAACTAATTCAGGATGTCAACCTGACCTGTGCACAAAATTCTGGACCGCATTACCAGGCTCTCTTCCATTTGAGATTAACAATGGAAGAGGTTGAGCCATGGTTCATATTGATTGCTAGACTCTGTTATTTTTTACTTTTAACACTTTCATTCATGAATATCATGAATTTTGATCTTATTCCCCCCAATTACCCTCTCTTATCCATACCCACTCCCACTAACACCTTCCGCATTCACACCCATCTTACTTTCCTTTCTGACCCACTGCATGGAATTAGCATCACTTGAATGGCCATGGGTGGTAAGTTATTTCCTGGAGAATCAGTAACTTAACAGTGAATACACCACTGAAAATATGACTCACGCCCATCATCTATTAATTGCGCTCAGCAGCCTCTGGATTTCAGCTTTGGAGTGTTTTGAGTATCCTCGGTGTCTGTCTCCATCACTCTGGCTCAAGTTGTCGGCTCGCTGTGGAAGCAACACTCTTGCTCATCTCTTATAGTGTGGAGAGTTCCCCCTATTTTTCATTTTAGATTTTTAAGGGTTTCAGGTCTTATATTAAGGACTTTAACCAAATTGGATTGATTTGTGGTGCATGGTGAGAGTTCTAGTTTAATTTTTTACCATGCGTTTAGCCAATCTATCCAGCACTATTTGTTGAAGATGCTGTCTTTCCGCCAGTGTACATTGCTAGCATCTCTGTTAAAGGCCAAGTAGCTGTAGTTAAATGAACTAAGAGCTGGGTCTTTAATTTTGTTCTATTGGTCTGTCAGTTTTTAATGCCAGTACCATGCTGATTTTGTTACCATGACTATGTAGTATAGCTTTAGAGCGAGTATGGTGATACCTCCCGTGTTTCTTTTGCTGAGAATATTTTTGGATATTCAATGAATTCTGCTATTCCAAGTGAATTTTGAGATTATTTTATTTATCTCTGCAAAGAATGATCCTGAGATTTTTATTGGTACTGCTCTGAATCTGTATATTGCTTTTGGTAGAATTGCCGTTTTCACAATATTAATTCTACATATCCAGGAACATAGAAATTATTTTCATCTTTTCATGTCCTTCTGGTGTAGTTTCTGTTGTTTCCCTTCTTGTTAATTTCTAGCTGTAAAGCATTATGGTCTGATATGATACAAAGAGTTACATCAATCTTCCTGAATTCATGGTGGCATGTTTTATATCCTAATATATGGTCTGTGTTAGAGAAGGTTCCATGGGCTGCTGAGAAGAGTGTGTATTCTGTAGGGTTGAGATGGAATGTTAGGTCTAATTGATCTAAGGTGTTAAGATCTCTTATTTCCCTGCAGGCTTTCTGTTTGGATGATCCTGATGAATGTGGAGTAGGGACATCCCCAGCTATAATGGTGTTAGGATTCATTTCTGGTTTGCCAAGTAGGTTTTGCTTTATAAACTTTTTAATTTTATGTGGTCCTGTTTGTCGATTGTTGACCTTATTTTCTGAGTGACTGGAGTCCAATTCAGAAAGTCCTTACCTACAGCTATGTTTTGTAGTGTATTCCCTTCTTTTTATTTTAGCAGTTTCATAGTTTTGTGGCTTACATTGCTGTCTTTGACATTTGATTTTTGTTCAGCATGAGATAAGGATTGAATTTCATCTTCTTCATGTAGATATTCAATTTCCCAGTATCAAATTTTAAAGATGGCATATCTTCCCCAATGTGTATTTTTGGTTTCTTTGTTAAAAATCAGGTGGCCTTGACTCCATGGAATGATATATATATATATATCTACATATGTAAATCAATAAGTGGAATCCATTGCATAAATGGAATCAAAGACAGAAATAACATGATAATCTCAACTAATGCAGAAAAAGCCTTTGATGAAATCCATCATCTCGTTGGAATGAAAGTCCCACAGATATCAAAGGATGAAGTTAACGTATCATGATTGGCAGATGATGTGAGTCTATACAGTGGGGGAAAATCAACATTCTGCCATAAAACCTGTTAGAGCTAATACATAATTTGAATAATGTGGTTGGCTACACAATTATATATTTTTTCATTAATTATTGCATTTATCTTAATTATTTCTTCATATCAACTATTTTTTGGTTTGGTTTATTCATGTTTATCCCAAAGTCTTAAGGTATATATTATGAAGCTATTTATTTGAGCTCTCTGTGTTTTCATATATGCAATTACAATTGTATATATATTTATATATTATTTTAGGACTCCCTTCATTGTATCCCATAAGTCTGAGGATGTTATGTTCTCCTTTTCATTACATTCTAGTTTTTCATTTTTCTTTTTTTCTTTATTTCTTCAATATCTCATTTGTCTTTCAAAATGTATTGTTTAATCTTCAGGATAATATGTGTATTCTGGAATTGTCCTTGATATTTATTTCTGACTTTATTTCATTGCAGTCAGAAAGAAAACAAGAAATTATTTTAGTTATCTTATATATTTTGAGACTCACTTTGTGTATTAATATATGATCAATTTTAGATAATATCAATGGGCTTTTGAGGAAAACATATACATATTGTGATCCAGCTGTCCCCCACAAACAAATGAATGTGTTCTCAATGATCGATCCTCAGCTGATGGCAGTTTGGGTTTTACAACCTCGCTGGAGCTGTGTTGTTGGGGGCCGGCTTATGGGGTTATAAGTCAACTTCCCCTTGTCAGTATTTGGCACACCTTCCTGCCGCTGTTTCCAGTGCTGTAGCGGAGGTGATGTCCACCCTCTGCTCATGCTATCATTTTCCTTCCCAGGATGGATTCTCCCCTTAAGCCTAATAAACCCATTCCTCCACAAGCCGCTTTTGTTTGGGTTCTTTCTGCGCAGCAACTAGAATGCTGACTGCAACCCATATAGTGGTTTACGAATAAAATGTTCTGTAAATGTAAATGCTAGGTTATAGCCTCTGGATGACTTGTTCCCTTATTCAGCATGAAGTGGCCTTCTTTATCTCTTTGAAGTAATGTTAGTTTGAGTTCTATTTTGTCAGATATTAGAAGAGTGTCACCTGATTGTTTCCTATTTTTATTTGCTTGAAATATCTTTTTCCCCATTCTTTCACATTACCTTTATTTTCAGGCATGTTATTGGAGACAGAAAAAAGATGGATTCTGTTTTGTACTTCAACTGCTGTTTGCTTTTCTTGATTGGAGTATTGAGACTAGTAGTTCTGCTAGTATTTATTGAAAGGTGTGAATTAATTCCTTATTCTTTTGTAGTGTTTGATGCTTTCATAGTCTTTAATTGCTTAATGTGTATTCTTACATTATTTTTCCCCTGGAGCCTCCATGATGTATTTATCTTTCTCTTCTCTACGAAGTATCTACTGGTGGGTGATAAGTATCCTAATTTTACTTTTATCATGGAAGATCTTCCTTCTTAATAAATCATGACTAATGACTTCACTGCTGTATGAGTCTAGATGGCAGTTGTGATCTTTCAAAATTTGGAAAAGAACATTCTCCAAGCCCTTCAGCTTTTAAAGCTTTCATCAAGGAGTCAGCTGCTATGTGATATGCTATGTGCTTTTATATGTGATGTGGTGACTTTGTCTTACAGCTCTCAATATTATGTTTTCTGTACATTTAGTGTTTCAATTTCTGTGGTACAGGGATTTTCTTTTCTGTCTTGTCTAAATGTTTATATTCCTCTTGCAGCTGGATGGGCTTCACTTTCTCTAGATTTTGGATTTTTCAGGTATGATGGAATTGAAACTATACTCCTTTAGGATGCTCTTCTCTTTCTTCTGTGCCCACAATTTATAGAGTTGATCTTTCCATGGTGCCTAAAATACCTTGCATACACACACACACACGCACGCACGCACACACACACACACACACACACACACACACACACACACACGCACACAGACACAGACACACACACACACACACACACACACACACACACACAGTGTTTTGCCTTATCTGAACATATCAATTCCTCTACCTTGCTTCAGGCACTGATACTCTGTTCTCCCCATCATCCATCCATTCTATTGGTGACATTTCTCTCTGAGCTTTATATTAGATTTGCTACATGCTTTTTTATTTTGTATTTTTATTCAAAATTCTATATTTATATTCAATTCCATTTTCATCTCTTCCATTGACTTTCCTTATTTCATCCAATATGCACATAGAAATACTGTTGTCCCTTGGAATTCTTGTATTTTTAACATTATTACTATTCTTTTAATATTTTGTTTTGAATATCATTTAAATATCTATTATCAAAGTCCATCACACTCGGATTAATAGATTTTGGAAGCAATATGTTGTGTTATATTTTTAACGTCATTTGCTTTATTTTCACTTGGACTTCCATATCAGAGTTTAGTTTGCTGAAATTTTTTGTAACTTGTGTCAGCTACCTTTTTTTATAAAGGAGATGTAATAGTCTACTGTAAAATAAACACTTCTTAAGTGCTAATCATTTTAGGGATTCAGGGAGCATTGCTTGTATTGCATGAACTTATATATTAGATACTGTTGGTTTGAGAGGTGTGATGGTTAAATTTTGTTGTCAACTTGACCTTTTTAGTAATCTTGAGTGGGTCTCTGATGTTCACAGAAAGGCAGACCTCTCAGTAGGGGCAGGATGTAAGGAAGCTCAGGGAAGCTAGAAATGAACATCCTTTCCTGGGAGGGCAGTGAAGGAAGGAAATTCCAGAGACTGGGGAAACCAACAATTCTGAGATAGGGTTGCAAGACCTCACCTTAAGGTTATATACATGGAGAAAGAAATCTCTCTCTTCCCCCTGCCCGTTTGCTCTCTCTCTCTTTCCTCTCTCTCTCTCTCTCTCTCTCTCTCTCTCTCTCTCTCTCTCTCTCTGTGTGTGTGTGTGTGTGTGTGTGTGTGTGTGGTGCTGGTGGTAGGTTTTTCGTTCTCTGCTTGGACCTGTAAAAGGGGGCCAATCTCCTTCATCATTATGGACCTTCCCCTGAATCTGTAGCTTCAATACATCCTTTCCTCCCACAAACTATGCCTGGTTTGGAGATTCATCCCAGTGGCGTATGGCTATGACTAGAGAAAGAAGAATGTTAAAGAAGGAAAAAAAACCTCATAGAACAAGTACTTAATATCAGGAAAATATAGATAAAGTTTGAAAAAAAAGTTGAACACAAGTAAAAGGGAACTTCAGTAATAAAAGTTAAACAAAAAAATTCTGAATAGGATGAAGGAATTTTGGCTAAAGTTAGACTGAAGAAATAGAGGTGAGGGCCTGCTCAGTAAAAACAATTTAAATAGCTCTGTGTCTCAGGAGGTTGAGGCCCAGAATCCAAGCAAACTCTCACAGACTATGTTCTTAGGGAGAAGGACATGTAGAAGGAAGAAGTCAGGAAAAAAGAAAACATTGTTCAACACACAAGCCAAAACCATTGTACAAAGACACTCATACACACCAAAGAAAGTAATAGAGAACAAGAGAACAGTGGGTGCTGAGCTGGCCTGCTCTTGTTGGGAACAAGATAGGAATATAGAGAAAGGTGTCTGGATGGCAGTAGGTATTTGAGAACTGACTAGCCTGATACTTGGCTCTCCCTGGACTTCCTCAGCTCCTGGGATTGCAGCTCCTCTGCTGAACGTCCTCTCTTGCCTCTGAGTAGCTCTGTTCTTCCTTCAGCGTCTTAGTTCAGTGATGAGAGCCTGCACAAAGTTCTGCCGAAAACCTCCCTTTCTCTGTAGCCAAGTCAGTGAGTGCTGGTGGTTTACTCCTTGCTGGTTGTGGTGCATCCCATTGCTGTGGTGCCGAGGAGCTGTAGTTTTCTCCTCTGAACTGTGGCAGGATGAGGGGAGGGGGATTGCATGCACTGAAACTCTCTTAATATTTCAAAATCCTTCATATGGTGCTTGCCTGTGCTTTATTAGGGGCTTTTAAACTTCACATCTGTGATACCAGTTTGCATGTTCTGAGAGTAACTCATAATTAAGACGAACCACCTCCTCCAATGAATTAATAAGAAGCAAACTTACAGAATAAATGCCACCAGTGAGGCTCCAAACAGTGGAAGTCATTGTCTTCCGCTAATGCCAGGTGAAAACTAAGAATTCAATACTACCTTTGTTGAATGCAATTTCTTCTCATAAATGCTAAGAGAAAGAGGTATAAGGACAAAGATGAAATGGAAGTTACTTTTAATCATGAAAGACTGGTTTTTATTTGTCTATTGACTGAGAAAGATCATCTTCTCTGGGGCCATGAAACAGCATGAAATAGAAATGTACCCTGCCATACCAAAAGGGTTTTAATTAGAGATTCCTGAGAGGCACAGAGGGGTCATTCCCCTGTCTATAAACCCGAGATTCAATAGCCAGGGTAGATGAAGCTGTCTTCCCAGAACTGCCACCGTGTGCTTGCCAAAAAATATTTCCACCAGAGCCATTATTCTGAGGACAAGAGAACACACCATGCTGGATAGAACTTCCCATGAATGAAGCTCTTTCTTATCAGGATATGTTGTCCTTCCTCTGTTCACATGAAATTTATAAAAGAGTACTGATAACTTTATCAGAAAACTCTGCTTCCCAACATCCCTAGCCTTTTGGATAACTACAGTTTTGACGTCTGCATTCCTTCTCCTCTTGGAATTGCTCCTTTAGTTTTTATTTCTTTTATCCTTAGGTATAACCTCCTTGAACAGCCCAAACAATGTTCTGTTTTAATTATCTTTTGCATCTTGTTTCCAAGCAAAGTGTTCTTTCTCTTGCCTCCTCTACCTGAAGATTCAGTCACTATTAATCCCTGTAGCACATTGTTATGTGAATTATTTAAAAGTTCCTTCATTTCAGTTGGAAGCTGCCTTGCTATTTCATCATTAGGGAATCAGAGAATGGACTTCTCCAGGGTGTCTTGGAAGAACATGATGCATAATCGGCATGCTTAAAATGCTGGCAAAGAAGACAAGAAGGAATGTTTGTCAAGCAACCTTCATACAATCTTTTCAATACACAGACTAGCCAGCAATATAAAACCACAGTAACATTTACTACAGTTAAAAGAAATTAATGTTATTCACTTAATCATTCAACAAATTGCCTGCCCTTTGGAAGATGACTTTTGGTGAGCCTATGAGCATATCAATATCACTGGAAATGACCTTGAGTACCACTCCAAATTCAGAGGTCAAAAGTAAAGAAGAAGAGGGTGCAGAAGAGGAGTTTCTGACATTTTCCCTCTATCCCTAGATGGCCAGATCTGAATCAGCCAGAATAACATTTCAAATAAGGGTGAACTCTATGAATGAGAAGCTCTAAGCATGAGAAAAGAAAGGAGACTAGGAAGCCCTCAATCTGTTCTGGAAACCATAAAGGGGAACATTTAGCTGTCAAATGAGGAGGCCAACAGGCCACAGTGAAAAGCAATGATTGGAAAATGATTCAAATTTTCATTTTTATCTCCACAAATATCCAAGATTGCCTTATAAACAAAACAGTTCTGAAATGGAAATATGGTTTGACTATCTTTAATTAAGTAAAAATCAAAAGGTTTTGAATCAATATCATACATTATGTTTATACCTCATTTGAGCACAGCATCTAATTTCATTTCCCTGATGGAATCAATTGACTAAAGTGCAGATTGTTTGCACTTGTTCTTAGAGCCAATGTGGAGTAATCGCTTGTTTCTAGGTGCATCCCTCCTCAGAAGGCCCATGCGCTCAGTAGCTGAAACAAGATGAAAGCTACCAACGTATTCCATCCACCCTGCAGAGATGTACAATGCCCCGAATTGATGTCAGCACTCACTAGAGTTTCACGTTTTAAATGTGTTTGTAGTAAGAGGGCCATCTATGCATCCAGGCCGCTTTCCTGCATTATAAAATCTAAGTGGGTGGGCATGGTGTCATTTTGATAATTATCACCTAATATCTGATATTCTGAGAAAAGTTACCTAACTGTTGACACAGAATTTAAACAAAAAATGTTTAATTTTTTTAACATTAAGTATTGTCTCCATTTCAAGTAAATTCAAATAATCTCATCAGGTGAAGTCTATAAAGGTTTTAGAAGTATTTTATTTAACAATGTACCTTATCCATGAACTTGGTTTTAGCTTAAAGAATGTTTATGAGTCTCTCCTGCCCTGGGATGCTCTTGTGGAGCATGAGAATAAGAAGGGCTTTGGGGAGACTGTCTTTAGACTGATCTCTTCTTCTGATTAATCTTTTAGCTGCCCTTTCATTTGAGGAAGCACCATCCCTGGCAAAGACTGCACAAGACTGGAGGGAAGACTTTCCACTCACTCCCTGATCCCTTTAGTCAATATTCATTTTTTTTTCAAAGAAGTGGTAAGCATCTATTTATAATTATTTGAAAAAATTAAAAGTGTACTCTGTGAGGGAAGCTAGCATTTGATAATTATTTTAACTCTTGGTCAGTAAGTAATTAGATGGTTTCAATCAATAAACCGTCCAGATTTCTAGGCATAAAAGTTTCCTAGAGGACATTACACTAAGATGATTCTTGGTCATATTCCTTTTTTTCTGCTTTTTAACTTTCTCTCACCTCAGTCATCAAAGCCTTACAGGGAGGAGTTGACACTACAGAAGCTTCTGTTTGAAGGCTTCACTTTTCACAGCTCTCAGCTGCCCAGACTGAGTCTTGATGTGAACCTCTCTCACCCCCTCTAATCCTGGAGGAGGCAAAGAAAGGAATTACAGAGTAAAGGGTTGTCTGGAATTCTGCGCAGGGAAATGCATTTTGTATTTGTCTTCTTTGTGATCTTTGGTTATTTTGAGTATCTAGGTACAAATATGTCTTAAAGAAATCTCATAAATCTCTTGTCTGTAGTGGCCTCACAGACTTTGATATGAGTCTCACAATCTCTGACTAGTAGAAGTTTGTCCTTGGTTATGCTCACAGGGTGCGGAGGGCCTTCCTGGCCTTGAGTCTCTTTCAGGATCTTCTTCATTAACATGATGATATAACCTACCATACCCACTCTGGAGAGGGTTAAGAATCCTGTTCTTAAGTTGTCAGCTGGATGTGCTGCATGTAAAGTCTGGTAGGTGTTTATAAGGACTTAAAGTTCTTTCTCATGACATAAAGTTATACCAAAAGAAACAAGGGAGGGCATTTTGAGTATTTTTCCTGCTTCTGTTAGCAGCAGCTGTTGTAGTAGAATGAAACAGAAACTCATAACTGTTAGCCAAATCAGAAGGCTTTTTTTGTCCTTAAAGTGTCATTTCCTAAGGAGTCAAACACGTATTATAAAAAATTAAAAAAATAGACTATAATACAAGAATTAACCTTACTACATTATTCACATAGGTTACAAAAGCATAACACCTTTTTAGGTTAAGATATTGAATATAATATAATATTTGCTACTTTGTACATTCAGTAAAAATTTTTATGTTTAAAGACAGTATAGTATGAACAATCACAGTAGGATAAAAAGTGAAAAATGGAAAATAAGCAGCATCAGAAGAAATGAGAAATAGTAAGCATTCTCATGTGGTATGACATTTTGTTGTACATATGGAGACACAAAAGAAAAAACATTAATGTGCATTTTATATACTAATAAGGAAGGTTATTTTGAAAGTTGTTCATAATATAAGAGATTTTAGCCAACTCTGACATTTACTAATGATTCCCTATGGTTCTTATGGTGGTCACTGAGACATTTATGAGGACTGAAGTCATGCAGGACTGCTTCCTGGGTCCAAGTGCAGCTGACATAACATAGGTGGCCTCCCTGGAAGGCATACATATGTACATTGTTTATATACAAGGAGACTGTTTTAACCATAAAACATCTTTTTATTGCAATATATCACAGCTTATGTAACATTTTCCAGGGAGTTGTATTTAAGTCGGTAAGTTTCCAGTCTTTTCATAATCAATACTGTATAAACCTAGCTCATTTTGCAGAGAGTATTCCATAAATGGGGATGTTCCCACTATCTCAGCTTGCAGTGCTTTGGGAGTGTTTTCTAGAGGTCTTCTATTACCTTTCTTGCAAGGAGACTTGAAAACTTTTTTTTCTCTTTTTTGAGTTAAATGGATTCTGGAGTCTCAGCCTGCTACTAACTCTGTCATAGAAGCAATTTAAAATGTTTTCACTCGACAGGCACTATGACAAGTGCTTCCTATGTAAACTTGCTTTGGTAGTTTGACTGAATGTCCCCCAGTAGATTCAAAAGTGTAAAAGTTTTTTTCCAGCTGCCTGGATGGAGGAGGTGTGACCTAGGCAAGATCTTAGGCTCTAATTCTAGGCGATTCTGGTGGATGTGAAATTCCATGGACATACATGCAAAAAGCAGTTGGAGCTGAAGTCTGGCAGTCCTGCTGTTTGTTGGAGTTAGAGTGTGCTTGCTTGCTTGCTTTGGAGGTGCTGGTGCTGGCTCTCTGCCTGTATCTGTGAAAAGGGGACCAATTCCTTTCACCATCCTGAAACTTCCCCCAGATCTGTTATTTCAATAAATGCTTTCATCCCCAAATTGTGATTGGCTTGGAGATTCATCCCAGCAGTGTGTGGCTGACTATAACACTTGCACTTGCTCTTCTCATTAATTCTGTGACGTGTGTTGTCTTATTGATCTGATGCTTTCAGTGAGTCATGACTACAAAGCTGAAAGGTTGTAACATTGGATATCAAATGCATATTGATCCCAAGTTGGCATCCTTGGCCATTGTGGTCATTGATTGTTTATTTTAAAGTATTCTGTATCTGACCTGGATTTCTCCAAAAATGGAGCATATGCACTTTTTAATTTTTCCAGCAAAGTGAATCTGCAAGTCATGGGAATTATATATAAGAGATTTACAAGAACCTTAAAAGGTGAGGGAATTATGTTGACCAATATGGGGTCTTTGGTAAAGAACAACACTGGTGGATTCACTGAGATTTATTTCTGTTTCACATATCCCATACTGGGTGCTAGAAAAGGTCTCAACCTGAACAGGTGAGTGTAGGTATACACACACACACACACACACACACACACACACACACACACACACAAAATCTAAGCAAATCCTACATTCTCTGAGTACTGTGACTTATTAAATAAATAAATAAATAAATAACCACTGCAATGCAGCCAAACACCACTGGAAAAGGAGCTCCACTCTCAAACACACTAGTAAAGTTTTAGTGACAGCCAGGGTTACATGAATGCTATGTTGCAGGGAGGCAACTTTAGCTGAGGTGGAAGCAGAGAAGTCTGCAGAGAGAACTGAGCATGAGGATCTTCCTCACTTTGGTGTGGTGCAGATGACTTACAATGCCTGGTCTTTACCTCCACAGCAAGCACACCACAGGCGATCACAGAGAGTCAGGACTTTCACGGACATTCATTTCACAGAATAGGGTTTTTTAAATGTTTTTATTGGCTTAAAATTACATATATTAACACAACAATATGCTCCATATCATAGGTTCTTAGATAAAGCCATTGAATCCATGATGACATTCCCTCTTATGCATTAATTATTATACCCCCATGACTCTTACATTCTTTCCACCTCCTCTTCTGCAAATTTCCCTGAGTCATAGTGGGAGAGTTTATATTTTGCATAGTTATTAGCTTTTTAAGAATCTGTAAATTTGTATTTTGGACAATTTTGGGCACCCTTGGTCCTTCTCTAGGTTATCTGCCTCGCTGTGGGAATAGCTCTTTTGCTCGCCGTCTCACTTCCTTAGAGGTTGTGTTAGGGCTCTAAATGGTGAGTTGTAGGTGAATGGTCTCCTGCTTGGGTGCCCCCCCTCCCCGGCCCAGTCATGTCCCTTTGGTGGAGTTCAGTTGTCCCTGGTTCACGTTGCTTTCTGAAAAATACAAACAGAGTCTCCAGCGGAGAGTGAGATCATTATTGGTCAATTGAGACAAATATTGCTAGGTTGGTGAGCATTTGGCGGCTGTAGCCTTTCTGAGGACCTATGGTTAGTGAGGACTTTCCCACTTAGATGGGGTTCTTGGTCCCCATTCAGGGTTTCCCTGGGTCCCCTTACCAGTCAGGGGTTTCCTGCCTCTGAGCAGATATCATAGCCAATTAGCCAGCTATTGATTAACAGTAGCCTTCCTGTATGCAAATGATGTGCACACAGAAAAAGCAATCAGTGAAAAAGTCCCATTTTCAATAGTCTCAAAAAAATGAAATACCTTGGTGTAATACTAACCAAGAATGTGAAAGACTTATATAATGAAAACATAAAAACACTGAAGAATGAAACTGAAGATGACATGAAAAAATGGAAAGCTCTTCCATGCTCCTGGATAGGTAAAATTAATGTCATGAAAATGGCAATACTCCCGAAAGCAATATACAGATTCAATGCCATGCCAATAAAAATACCAGCATCATTTTTGTTGACATAGAAAAAATAATTTTGAAATTTATTTGGAAAGGCAAAAGGCCTTGGATATCCAAAGCCATTCTTAGTAAAAGAAGCTCATCTGGAGGTATCACCATTCCCAATCTAAAGATATATTACAAAGCCATTGTAACAAAAACAGCATGGTATTTGCATAAGAACAGACAGATAGACCAATGAAACAAATTAGAAGACCCTACCCTAATCTCAAGCAACTACCTAATATTCGATAAAGATGCCAACAATGTCCAATGGAGTAAAGATAGCATCTTCAACAAATGGTACTGGACAAATTGGATAAACACTTGTAAAAAGATGAAAATAGATGCAGTCCTCTCACCCAGCACCAAAATCACCTCCAAATGGATCAAAGACCTCAACCTGAAACTCTGAAAATCCTGAAAGAAAAAATAGGGTGAACTCTCTATGAAATAGGAGTAGGGAAAAACTTCCTGAACAAACCTCCAGTAAACCAGGAAGTACAGCAATCACTTAACCAATGGGATCTCATCAAGCTAAAAGGCTTCTGTACAGACAAACTTACCATACTCAAAGCCAATAAACCACCATCAGGTTGGAAGTTAATATTTGCAAGCTGTAACACAGATAGAGGTCTAATATCTAGAATTTATAAAGAACATAATAAATTAAATAATAAAACATCAAACAGCCCTCTCACAAAATGGGCCTCTGAGCTCAACAGGGAATTCTCTGAGGAAGAAATACAAATGGCCAATTCTCACTTAAGAAAATGTTCAACATCATTAATCATAAGGGAAATGCAAATCAAAACAACAATGAGATTCCACTTCCAGTAAGACTGACAATCATTAAAAAATCTACCAACAACAGATGTTGGCGAGGATGTGGGGAAAAAGTATGGAGAGTGATTATGAAATTTGAGATTATAAAAATTAAAGTGTGTTTAAAATAGAAAAATAGAGATTTTTGTGGAATAAAATAGTTAAGTACAAAATGCTTATTTCAAACTGCTCACTTTAGTTTGGGAAACTAGCTGTAGGAATGGCAAATATGCAACTGGCCTATTGAAGAATCCATTTTATAAAGCAGACTCCATTTTTAGACTTACTTCCCCCTCCCTAAAGAATGTCTGATCACAAAGACCAGGAAGTAAAAAAAAAAAAAAAGACACCATATAAGGAAGCATATGGCTGTCCTGGAATGTGGGCTGGCCCTGGGATGTGGCTCCAAGGAAGTAACCAATCAAGAGGCATACCTATATTATAATTAGATAGCTCCTGTCCATAAATACCCTGCTCCTTTGTTCTTCGGGGCTCCATCTTGCCTAGACATTCATCTGCCTGCTTGTGGAGCCTGACTGCGCAGCCGAAGAATGAAATCCTCTTGCTTTTGCATCTGCTGGTGTGGTTATTGGAGTTTTGGGGTACGCTCTCCTGAGAGAGGCCTTGGGGAGTCTTTCATTTGGGGGCTCGTCGGGATTTGAGCGACCCCCTACTCAAATAAACACCACCATCAGGAGGTAAGTCCGGCCGGCATTTCACTTTTTCTGTCTGTACTGTACGGATCTGTACTAGAATCTAGAGAGGGGTTGACGGACCCGGTAACTCTCTGATTCTCCGCCCTGGGGGATGCCTCAGGGACGTCTGGAGGACGAGGACGAGGGGGCAGTCCTCCTCCCAGAAGGAGATTACTCCCGTGCCTCCTTCTGTCTATCTGGTTTCGGTTTTTTTTCTGATCTGTGCCGCGCGGCTTCTGGCCCTAAGTGTGTCTGTGTCCTTGTGTCTGTGTGTCATATTTCGTGTTAATTGCGCCTGCGATG